>JABASC010005121.1:0-10724 GCA_019776185.1 Plutomurus gul
TGGTAAACGTGTGGTTGATGGCAAAGCTCAAAATCTATGGAATAAACTACCGGCAGAAATCAGAGAGTATAGCATGCTCATATTCAATAAAAAAGGACTTATTTATACGATCGAGATTCAAACTTGTGAGGCGGTTATGGAGGAGAGAGAGAAAAAGGCAAATACATGCAACTTGTCTTGTATTGAATCGGCTATATATAGGATATATCCTTCTCCATAAAAGTCAGCATCGGATGAGAATGGTTCTAATGTATTTATCAGATTGCTACAACATTCATTCGATTTACTAAATGTGTTTACTCTGTTTACTGTATATTGTGTTTACGCGAAATTTCTCAACAATGTTCATGTAACTTTGAGGTGCAGTGAATAACGTAATTATTATTATTTTTACCATACAACATATTATAAACATATAATAACTTCAAATTTTAAAATTATACAGCGACTTACATTAGGCAACCCTGTTGTTTAAGATATGGTTAAATCCTATTTGCAAGCCTTAAGTGAAGAATATAGAGTTAAATATACACTAAAGGCATCGTATAACCAGTTCAACAAGCATGCTAAAATATTCATGCAACGACAAAGTAATAAAATGAGTCAGCCTTAGGGCCACATTATATTACACAAGGAAGGAGATTGGCAATTATCTCAACGGAAATTTGTTTACAATTTTGATCAATTACCCTGTTAGGCCATGATACAAGCTCTCTCAAGTATAACCTACAAGGGAATAAAGAGAGGTACAATTCCCGACTATAAGGTACACTGCAGTTTGTTTACGGCAAGGAAGACTGTGGTAAAAAGGATACAACGACGCAGTGCTCGTTTAAGCCTTGGACGGTCAAGAAGTTGAGAAGATTTCTTGCGTTACGTACTTGTTTTGTATTTGTTGCCGAAAAGATCATTTATCACTGTGCATTAGATTTAATGTGTGGAAAGTAAAGAAACTACTATTAAGTGACATTTACGTGATCCTGTTTTCTCTTCGTATCTAATTATTATCCTGGTCCATCAAGTAGAGTAATAAGTTTCGGTATGGTAAATATGTGAGAGATGCATTTGATCATATTTATCATTTAATACCGAAAGCATTATTTGTACACTGAGGTGTTACATGATTGTGTCATAAGTAATACTTTAGCCAGCAACCCCTAAACCGTTTACAACAACAAGAAACCAACAGCAAAATATTGCGAATGGGTTCCGACTGTTCATTTTTAGTTGCAAAGTTACACAATATTGGAATGGAAGGAATCGTACTGTTATTTCAGCAATAAAGAAAGCTTAGCCCAATTGACGCTGCTTACTATAATTATGTCTATGCTCTTACTATTACTTACAATTTATGTATGTGTTTATGCAAACATTCTACGCCAATTTTTGTTCCAATTTTATCCGATTTTATGTCAGTGTTGATGGCATTATTGACCTGTTAAAATCAGTGGTCCACTCCTACGAATTCTAGGTGAGTACTACTACTAATAAGCGTACTATTATAGATAAATGAATCGTTATCCGAACGGCAATGTTGGTCATCAGTAAAACGAATGCGTTGGCAGTGTTTTCTTAGCACAAAATATGCTAAGAAAGTCTAGAGCCACGGGCCACAGCACACACATTCTTAACCCAAAGGCTACGAACACCATACATCAAATCACTACGACATTGAGGTAACCCAATAGTTAAATGCTTTACCTAATGGAACATTGGAACGTCATTGATTTTTGGGAGATATGGAGGCTCAAATAACATTTTTGATCAGTACTCTGTAGTGTTTGCGTAATTTATTAAATATTACTAGTAATAATAAATTCAAATACTAATCATTTTAATGTTTGATAGTTTAATAGTGTTGTTAAATGATGAGCATATAAATATGCGGGTGTGAAAGTCAAAGATAATGCGATTTCCATCAAACCAATGACGACTACGTACCCAATGTAAGAGGGTAAATAGCTGTACATTCAATTAGTAGCTAACAGTACACAGAAAGCTTTAAACGTTGGAGTTTTCACACAGTCAAAATCTGAGCTGAATCAAAATTAGAATGTTTCTAACAAGATCAAGCGAATGCAAAAAGTTTCAAAATATTTTAAAATCACGTACCATTCAAAATGTGAACTGAAATACTCGTTGGCCGAGCATTTGAAGGTACGCATGTGAAATTGCCTGAGTCAGTTTTTTGTGCTTCTTGAATGGTGAGAATACTTTTCTCCGGGTCACTGTTGACCACGACACCACGAACATTGTCATAATTGATCATTCGGGCATTGTGATACCAGAAGACATAGACAGGTGGTTCCGTGCTACAATGACAAAATACATACATCATTCGTCAGTTACCAAACAAAATTAAAAATTAACTTGTACGTATTTTTAAAAACTTGATTAAATAATTTCGTTAAAGTCATTCTACCAATTGTTTAAAAATGTTTTTAACTGGATCTTAAATAGTAAAGCAAAAGTATTTTATTGCGCTTTTAAATTATTTCTTATCCTAACATAATTCTTACAGACTTTTGTTGCATGAATAATTATTTTCGATTATTATTTTGCGAAATAAAAATTATAAAATTGTATGTAAAATTAGTATTTCAACTTTTACCTGTCTCGTAAGACACAGACTAGCTCAAAAGTGCTGCCGCTCCGCACATGTTTGTCCGGTTCACCAAGAATTTCTGCCTTGGCCTCTGAAAAACAGAATAAGAAAAACTCAATTAGTAAACATTACATTCTCTCTGTACTGATCTTTTATTTTCCCTAGCTCATTTTTTAACGTGCCGGTATATTCTTTTTAAATTCCCTAGAAGAAATCAGTCGGGTGAAAGGTTGCAAAAATAAGTAGAACGAAGACACGCTAAGAAATATTTATACGAGAGGCATCCTAATTTCCATAGAGAGTACACCTGCGAAGGGAAACACGCTACAAAACGCATGCATCGTTTTAGCATACAATGGTAGGTTGTATCTCTTGTTGGCGAGCATTTCCAAAAGAATTGCCCTGTAGTAGTAATTATACATACTGGCAGACATCTAGTACTTCTCTCATCAGAGGAGAGAAAAAGTTTGCGTTACTTTTTTTGACAGACAGAGTCTGCGAGGAGTGGGTAAGTAAGTAAAAGCTAAATCAAAGGAGAGATACTTCATCTTGATCAAGATAAATTGCTCACGCACTTCATACTGCGAGACGAAGACACGAGCATGAGAAAAATATAAGAGCTAAATAAATAGCTCACTTCTGATGTTATCTCAGGTTCTATCAACAACAAACACCGATGCAATCTATTACACGTAAGTACGCAGCAGCATGTTGTATCGGAATATAAGTATTTCTACTACTGTGTGCATTTATTTTACTATATGAAATGTATTTACATTTTGAGCACATAACGAGCAGTAGTTATTATATATTGTCACACCTGCGTAGCAAACCTCAGTCACTCGTAAAGGTATAAATAAGTTGGTCTCTCCTAATAAATTTATGTATATGTATTCAGTTCCTTTCTTCACCGAATTACATCAGTGCATTGGCTTACCTTCGAGGAAAACTGCGCGCACAACACTACACAGAATGAATTGAACTGAAAGTCTAGGGTTAATGTGAAAAACAGCGTGCAGAGCCATTTGTCATTTCACTCCTTTCTTTGTCCTTTCAATTTCAGACAAGTTTCCTTTTCTTTACGGGCTTGCTTTGCTTTTCTTTTCTCCCTCTCTTCTCTTTCCTAGTTTTCTTTCTTTACCTTCGCACCACAAACACAATTGAATGAATGTAGGTAAGGTAAACATTATTTTTCTCCCTTCGTCACTCGCTTTTTCTGTGTGTTCTATGTATTTATGAAATCGTGCTTTGTAGAATGTATGTTACAGTAGGCATAGGAAATGTGCAAAGTTTTAAATGAACTAGCAATAATTCAAGTAGCTAAACAACTAGGTTTTAGGGATATTCATAAATATTTGGATGATTTTTTGAAATCTGAAATTTTACCAGTTTTTGAAATTGTCTAAATTCCAATTCTATCTAGTAATATATAATTCACATTATTTCGCAAGATTATCAAACTGCAGGTAGAAAAACCTTGGATGTTTTTTATACTCTACATATAATCCAAGACTATTTTTTCTTTCCTACCAGTTTCACCCACGGCTTAACTTACTTTTTCATACACACACACTGGTGTGCAGTAGTATTTGTAGCAAATACACTGGCAGTCTTATTTATTCTTAGTGAGTAGTGGGCTGTGAAGCAAGGCACGGCATTATATAAAAAACGACATAGATATATATCTGGCACATATGCAGAAGATAAAGTTTTACAAATATACATTTTTCCATTTCGTGTGAACAGAATTCTGCAGACTTGAGTGGACTTATAGACTTCGAGGTGGAACTCTCTGGTAGTGTCCTTGTCACCAACTCTGAGTAAAATATGACATGGATGTACCTTATGCCTTCCTCTCATCTCTTTATTCATTCATTCATTCACACGACTCCATTAATAATTCTTTATTCTTTCCTTGGCAATAATGAGGCATCTCCTTTTTGCAAACTTTTCTAATAACCAGATATTTGTATAAGCCTATAGCTGAGACTGAAGTGCAGTGAATTACCTTTAAAAGAAACTCTACACGGATGACAAAGAGACTAACTGCTTAATTAACTAACTACGCAGTCACCTATTTCCTACCCATTCGCAATTTATCAAAAGAGTCGTTCTTTGTTCCTGCCAACGAAAAACCAACCTACATACTGTCTGCACATAAAATTCTTTAATTGCACGTACTACTCACAGTCTACCAATGGCACCCATGATTACAACACTATTCTAACACGATCAGACCCCCAGCACCTAATTCACCTATAATGCCGCATTTTACGTACTACGGACACTTGCACATACACTGTGTCTTTATTCTTACAGTTAATAATATGGCTGCAGATATCATGCTAAATTGCAAATGTCAATTTCTACAAATTATGAATGCGATGGGGACCCTCCTTTGCATTATTCATGACGGCGTTTTTCTCCAAAAATATAATTTTTCACACTTCAAGAAGGCACATGTCTATTTCGCAGCCTATGATTCAAGCTGATTCCATTAAGAGCGTGTATTCCTGTCCAGGGGGTTGCGTAGAGAAATGTCAAAATTCGTACGCACAAGAGAAAGATATCACTGTTGTAGACATTTATTCCTTTTCTGGAAAGGAAAATCGTGGAAAAGTCTAGAGAGATTTGCATGTGGACAATTACCTATCCTCTCTCGCAAGTTAAAAGATGGCCTACTATAATATATAGTTACATTGTCACACATGGAACTAACGACCAAAAGCGAAGATCTGATTGTGAAAGCTGCAGTAGCTCAAATGAAATGTATATAGGCTTGTTATATGACGTCTCTCTGAAGTAGTACTACATTAGCGGCTGATGTTGATGACTTGGCGCAGTTGTACTACTAGTGCTCAAAGTGCTAAAGGTATTGCACACAGTTCACTGCTAGCTACATACACCATAACATAGGTCCGTACAATGTGACGCTCAAGCTTTCACTTGACTGCCTAGAGAAAGTTCTCACTAGTATCTCCCTTATCCATTCGTTTGTATCTATCTATCTTCTTCTTTCCCATTCCCTGACTGACTCGGAGCGAGCGAGCCCAATGTCAGGCCTGCTTTGTGAAACTCTGAATGGGTAGCAGTTTCACAAATGCTAACAGTGTCTGCGAATCAATATGCATACGGAAGGATGATGCTAAGCACCATTTACGATCTACTAATGGCCTGTTATAGATTGAATAATTTATTCGTGTGGCGACTGAACAAAATAGCTCACTTAAAGACTGTGCATTAACAACGAGAACGAATGTAAAATCCGCCTTCCAAGATTCAGCCCCACTTACTGACGGTAAACATTACATATTGTAAATTCAAAGACCTAGATAGATGTCTATTTAGATTCCATGCATAATCTCCCTTAACTTTATAGCCTACTACAGGAATCAAATGCACTACATGTGCAAGTAGAATGGATTTTATGCGCACGGCTTCCGTAACTAAACCTAATAAGGTCGATAGTCGGTACTGGTAGTAAAATCACGCTGACTGCAGAATCTACCTTAATAAGCATGTAGACATTTATTACAAATGTAATTCTTTGCTTTCACTTGCAATTTCTATTTTTCAGATTTTTTGGAAGAAACATCTGTAACATTTCTTCATAGTAATTATTCTTTGATTCTACTAAAGATGTGTAGTACTTGTAAGAACTGTTGTTCGCAATATACACTTTTTGCGTATTTGAAAATCTAACTATTTCTCGTGTACATTTAGAAATTTAATCTAATTTCTGGTCTTCTGAAGCATGCTTCGGTTTTTCAGTACATGTTGCCTTTCGCGTCGTCAGATCCTGTAGTTATTTAAGTGCACACAGGAAGTGTGTTGAAATGCTTTACTACAGTCAGTGAATATTTATTCGAACACAATCACTTTACATAAAATTCCTGAGGGCAGGCAGACATTATTTGGCACGCCATCTACACTTTGTATATAGGCTTCCGCAGATACTACGCAACTAATAAATATCCGGCTTTTATAGTAACTACTTCGTATAGAACCAAGCTCATGCCATTGTAAATGCAAAGAGATTATCGCATACCCAGTGACTGGGTGCCCCACATATATATTGTATCTTTCATTAATACTACTGATGTAATGCGTGCGATATCTGTACTCCCAAGTGTACACTGTGAAAGTGGTTTCGCAGCTTAACGTCCATAAACGTGGAAACACTTCTTGTGTGAACACTCGCACACATGTGCAATACCCTCTCCCGAGTATACTATACTTCCACGAAAATCCATACTAACATTAATATACACACTTGCATTAAGTGTACCTATACATTGTTACTATACGAAAACCGAGTCATTTAGAAAGCATGCCGTCGACAAGAACATATCTTCTGCCTTATCTACTTATCTGTATGTAATCCGTAATTGTTGGCTCTCGTGCAACATCGGCAAAGCACATAGACATTGCTTTGTTTTCTACATTGTATGCATTTCGGCGCAGTTTGTTCGTCTGACAGAAGCCGCGCAAAACCACAAACAAAATACACATGCATAATACACTAGCACATCCCAATCACAGTAGATCTGTAAAGGTATAATGTAGTTACTCACGAAGAGTGTTTGAATATACACACCTATAAATTCCATCATCTTTAGTGTGCACAGTATGGAGGGCATTGTGCTTTCTTCAGCTTATCCATAACGCTCCTCTACCCTTTCGCATAAATTTTGACCTTCACAGTAATACTCTACAAGTTATCGTTTCTATCTATACAGTGTATACGACACATTCGCAGTCTCCTCATACGATGCAGGCAGTCGATGAATGAAAGGCCTGAAACTCATATATTTACAGAGTGCTATTTAAATAGTTATCCAGGAAAAGCAAATCAAACAAAAAGGATTAGAAACAAAGAAGGTGTCTGAGTTTCATAATTGTACAAATTCAAATTTTGTTGAACACTTTTCGAACACTAGGATTGGTAAATAAAACACTGAAACCACTATCCGTGTACATATGCACATACAATAATGCTTCCTACTTAATTTCCCACTTGTAGCAACTGCTTATTTCTTCCATTGAATGCCACTGAATACCGTTTTCCAACTACACCCTTTCCACTACCACCGTATTATTAGCAGGGTTCGCGATTGCCCGGGCAAAAGCTATACTTGACCCACCCAGAGAATGTGTAAATCAAGTAGTCAAGGTGGCAATCGTGGGGAACTCCAAGGTACTCCATAAAATATTAGATTATTCGAAATAATCCTTGAATATGTATTCTTGAGGAATTGCAAAACTGCTAAACTGACCGTGCTCTATTTCGATTATTTAAGTCAACAAATTTGCATATTGCGATATGTTCGATTTGCTATTCTTTTTGGACATAACTATGTATATTCCTGCACGTACGTGGCAACCACAGGTTGATGACAAGGAAAAGTATTTAATCGCGTAGAGGAAGTCACGATTCGATTTTGTAAACAATCGATATATACATATATAAATAGGCAATAAATAAATAATAAAAATAAAATAAATAAGACCGATATGATTGTGAATTGCTGGCCATACCATCAATAAATGCACTACTACTACAACTAGAGGAGGTCACGAGGAACAAGATTGAGGGGATTTTCTTAATCGGACTTGTCGTTTTGGATTTATTAAATTTTGAAAATTAATATAACATTGGTGTGTATTGGCAACTTTGTTGCAAGAGTCTAAACGTAGCTTGAAATTGGCAATGAAATTATTACCGTACACGTCTTCATACAAACGCACCTTGAAAAGAATAATTAAGGAACGATTGTATAGGTGTATAATTACAAAGATAAGGAAGAAGGCCCTCTGGAAAAAGGATTCCGCATGCTTTGACTTACGTCTGAAATGTTCATTATTTACATATTGCCTACCAGTAGCCCAAAGGGTTAGTCCACTATTACACACTACCCACTGGGTATTGGATAATGGGCAGGGCGAACCCTGATTATTATATCACTAGCATATTGGTATATTTATTTCTATCCGCTCCTCAATGTTAATCTTGCTCATCGTTTCCCCAAATAACCGTTTCGCTTGTTTGCTTTTCTCAAACTAATCATTTTTACTGTTTTCCTTACTGATGACTGACTCAACTAATCATATCTATTTACTATTTAACTGTTGTATTTCAAATTAACCACATCATCAAAACACAGCCTGGGGCCTAGATTTGCATTGTTGCATTTTCTAGATATAATATAGTTTTGCCTTGTCCCAAAAATTTCAACAAACGCACTTTCAAAGGGATTTGAGAATAGTTTTGCGATACAAACGAATACGACTGATACCTACAGCAATATCTTAGGGTCAGGGATGCGATACGAAATATCGAATGAAGCACAAATGTATTTACCCACAACTGCGCAACCAATAATGATTAATGTAATATTAATAATGAAGTACTTTGTGAAAACTTACCGACTACTCTTAACTTGATGAAAATGCTGGAAGGAGGATGAGATGATATTTGGCATTCATAGATCCCCTCATCTTGTAACTTGACGGATCTGATGTGCAATTCCCAATTCTGAGAAACCAGAATAACGTTGAGTGTAAATTCAATCGTTGAGCCATTTAATTTGCTCATTGTACCAATCTTTACCAAATGCGTTCATACAAATTACAATAAAAACTACAAAATAAAACAACATAAGACCCAAGACACATTTAACATTAATTTAATTTGTGGCAGACTATAAAATATTAGAAATCGTTGTCAAATACACAATTTAAGTACATACATTTAATGCCTGCCTCGGAAAAAAGTCACATTGACATGCTGTATGGATAAGGATGCAGTAACTTGTATAAAAATTTTACGTTTTTGATTTTGTATAGGAAGTCACATTTTTGTACAACAAAACGTCGAACGCAGAGGGAAAACAAATCCTATTTGATCGCATGTTAACGTGCATGTAAAATATATCTTTACAGCATAATGCACATGGGGGAACGTGAACTACATTTCTATATGAAATTTATAGTGTGACAGTGACAGTACCCTACATTCAAATCCAGTTATTTATTATCTCGTATAGATTTACGTACTTATTAAATACTTATGTGTGCTATGGAACGTATTTTTTCAATTTGGCTATGGTACCGGATTTCTCATGCTCAGGGATGGCGACCCTGGTTCGCGACATTGAATGGGTTTTATACAATAAAACAGACCCATGGGGTTTTTGGGTTTCTTACGTTCTCAGCTTATAGTATTGCTGTATATTAATTAAAAATTAACGTTTGACTTGATTAAATATATTTGAGCTTAATAATTGTTTGGTTAATGTTATTAATGAATTACAAGCAGATAACATGTAATTCATCAGGAAATCATCAATTTCTTAAATTTTACTAAATTAAATATTTGAATATTGAAATAATTCTTTGATATGTAATTAATGAATTACTGGTTGATAACATGTAATTCTTAAAAAATCATCAAAAAGTTTTTTGTACATTGCCTATGTACAATGGAAAATAAACCCAAAACCCATGGGTCTGGGTTTTTCTTTTAAAACACGGGCTTTTTTCATCCCTGCTCCTGCTTTCTTAAGTGACCTGTCGTATCCAGAATTAGGGAATGGGAATTGGGAGGTACATTAAAAAGTCAGTTTTCCTGTCCATTTTTAACCTTTATTGAACCAACAAAAGCGATGTATAGTTTTTATGCTGGGATGATCAGATATTATTTAAGAATTTTAATCACAAATAAATCATCAATGAAAAGAACTATTTTACAGAAAATTTAGAGAATCAAATTCTCGTAAATCATTCAATAGCAAACCTAGAGATACATAAAATCTATCCTATCTGTACTGTAGCAACCCAGGAAGAACCGTTGGTGGGAATGGTTAGGGATTATTGTGGAAAATGGTGGGCAGTGTGGATATTGTGTGGTATTGTATTTATGGTGGGCTATTGGGTTGAAAAGTGCCAAAAATATACGTGGGTTATCAAGTGATATTCCCACGTAAAACCCAATAGGCAAAAGCGCATTTTCCTTGAATAATTGACGTGGGAATACCAAGGAAAATGATTAGATTTTCCACGTCGGTTATGCAAGGGATAGTGTGGGTAAAGTGACGTATTTATTATCAATCTGCACCCA
>JABASC010005122.1:0-10717 GCA_019776185.1 Plutomurus gul
GATTAAAAGTAATAATGTGTACATAAATTTGAACAACTATCATGCAGCAAGTGTTCAGAATACAGTCTTTCAAACCGGTGTAACTTTGCGGGGTTACACCGGTGTAGTGAGGCATTCTTAAATGCCTTAATTACTAAAATGATGTTGTGTGTTGTTCAACAGTACGTTGGGTATAGGGCAAAAAGCCAAACTCATCTTTGGTCATGATGTGAATGCTCTCAAGTTCTTCACTACCTGCGGTCTCCAAGAAGGCTACGAGCCATTCTGCGTGTAAGTATCAGAGTTACAACATAATCATCCATTGCCTCTAATAGTGCATCAGGAAATTGATTACTTATGAATGGGTGGCGGTACAGTTCTCTGGCTCTGCGAGAGCAAATTTTATTGGTGCTTAAAAGTTAAAATGTGTGGGGGGACACATTATCGCTACATTCACGTACATAACTCTCATGAACTTCCATTCTATTTTCCAGCAATATGAACCGACCCATGACTTTCTGGTATACGAAAGACCAGCCGATATTTGAGAATATGGACGACTCCGAGGACTCCAATATTGATGTTACGAGAATTCCTGCTGGCGGGGACTCGCCTCCGAGCTTAAGACTCAGCCATAAAACATTTGAAACGATGGAGAAAGCTAACTGGGAATTCTTGAGACTTTCACTTCCCGTAATTTGTCAAGATGAATTTATCGAGTAAGATTCTATGCTTTAACATAACAAAATGTAATGTAGCGTTCACAAGTTTTACTATATAGCAAACCGTGTACATGTACAAGGAAAACTATGCACAATTGCATACAGAGAATTAAGGCAGAGTGTTAAAAGTTCCTATATGCCGGATGACAACGTGCTGAGACGGTTGAATTTACTGAATTCCATTTAATATCTTAATACAGCACTGTTCCATTGTTGCCTTTATTTGCTTTGGCGTTCATTTGAAATTTTTCATTTTTGCAGCGAGGATGAAAAAATACGTAGTGAGATAAGAATGCGTGTTGTTTGTCCTAAAAATGTATTTGAAATTATTACTATTTATTTCTCAGGTTATCTGAAAAAGAGGTAAGGTGGCAGGAGATAAGAATGCGCCAACACAGGCTGCGCGCCACGGCTGGCTACCGTAGCAATCCTATGGAACAAACGATGCTTAAATCGGGATTCACCATGAACGACATTAAAGGTAGCCCATACAATTTAATTTCTCGGTTGCGATCATCTTAATAGCATATCTATTCAATTGCAAAGTGAATCCCACTTTATAAGTGAACATTATACGCTACGAATAGTAATAATGGATTCGATTCTACTTCTCCTCCCAATGTACTCTACAGATAGTACGTATTGTGAGCAATGTGATTTTTGAAGAAGCTTTGATTCAATTATCATATTCTTCAAGATTTCATTTCTGAGCCATGGTTGAATGAATTGTTAAATATGTATGAACTGTGTGAATTGATGTGCAGACCTTCAAAGAGGTTACTCAGAAGATGGAGCTGAGGATGGAGGTGCCACTCAACAAGGTCGAAAAGGGAAAAAAGGTGTGAAATCTCCGCCAAAACCACCGAGGTACATTTACTATTTTCATATGAACTAACAATAAGAGTTTATGCATTACAGTAATTACTACGTTTTGTAGTCGCTTTCGCTATATATCTCTGTTTGCGCATGATCCTCCCAAGGTCTGGTGCTTCCGACAGAGCTGCAGAATTTGATGAATCTGAGCTGTTAGATGGTGGGAACTTGGAGCATGGTGAAGATAGAAGCAGGAAAGATCAACTTTCACCAGATCCCGAGTCAAAGGATGGGAAAAAGAAGGACAGAGGAAAATCTCCGTTCAGGTTAGAAAATATGAAGTTGAATGACTACACAGGAAATGAGAAAAATTTCAATATTCGTAGTTTTTCGTTTTCCTTTTTTAACACAGTTTTGCTGCCCCAATTCCTGACTACTTACAAATAAAATATTTTTACTCCTCATTCGTTTCCGCAAAACACCTAAATAAAAGAGACTTACTTTTCAGATACTTACATACACCCTTAATTAAATTATACATACATTGCTCTTTTTTACATTTTTAACAAATCATGCAACACATACACAGAAAATACTCGCCTAGTTGTTCTTTCGTTTTTTAACTAAGCAATATTTTTGCTCTCGTTTTTTATTTTATTTAAACTTAAACCAGTGTTATGTATGACCCTCGGGCATTTCCTCCGAAATTTTAGTACATGTCATGTATCCAGCTATATATAGATTTTGAAAGTTTTCTTAAATAACAGCTTTAAACTAACTGATTGCTCTAACCTGTTGCCAGCATGTATTCCATTGACGAAATTACGGAAGTTGGAAAGGAGTACGCTTCTCGGTAAGCTTATGCAAATAATATATTTTCACAACTCATCTTACCTAATACTTTCCCAATTATAGATACTTTATAATATTTATGCCTCTGTATAAATTTTAATTGGTGAAAATGAGTTTTCACTTACGAGATTTTTGGCGTATTTTCAACAGAAATACAAATGGTATCTTGCTTTGCCCACTTCCAACTGTTCCACCACATATTTTAATAAAACTTTAAAGCTCACTTTTATTTATCAATATTTGTTTTAGCTAGGACTACCACTTTCACCTTTTTAAAAGTTGTACATTAACATGCTTTGGTTTGATAATAACTCGCAAAGTAAAATATTTACCATTATTATTTTTACATTCCTTATTATCCGGAGAGAAATAGAAAAAATTGAAAACGGTGATTCATTTCATGAATGTAGACACTATAGATTATACTATGTATACACTACCATTGATCACAGTATATATATTCTTAAGAACGGCCCGACTGATGGCAGTGGATTTAATGGGATTATTTCTATGCATAGGTTTTTCTCACGAAGCAAGAGGGACGACCAGAGTCAGGGAAAGACAGTAAGGTCTTCCCGAACACCTGAGCCAGACTCAGTGGACGATCCTAATAAATTGGGTGTCCGAGGTGGTGCAGTGCGTCTAGACCAGGTATTATTAATTGTTTCTAAGTACATATTGCAGCACAATAGTAGGATTGTTATAGAAATGTTGTGTTGTTTGCGGAATGTGTTTTGATAAATGATGGGTTATTATTATTTAAGCTTCATTTTCTTTTGCGTAATACAGCGCACTTTGCTTAATTACTACTTTCTTGATGATCATATGAATGTTTGCTTGCAGAGTAACCTAAAGATCGTGCCTCCAGCCGTTCCTGAAAGAGCCGTAAAAGGATCACCAAGTGTCCCACAGAAAGGAATGGGAGACACAATGGATGAAGTGCAAACAGAAGAGGAGATTTTCGATGCTGACTGTCTCAACTTGATAAATGAGTACTTTTACGGTATCCGTATATTCCCAGGACAGGATCCAAGCCATGTCTACGCCGGTTGGGTTACAACTCAATACCACACCCACAGTAAAGCGTTCTCCCAGGATAAAGTCAGGAGAGCCACTATTGCTGGAATCGATGAATTTGACAGTGAAGTGGAAAAGTAAGTGGATTTGCTATTGTTAGAATTGTACTTTCTCTGTAATAGTACTGAAATTTCAGTTCCCTATTCATACTTCAGTCGAGTGCTTGGACCTTTCTGATAGCGGGGTAGCATCATAATACTATCTGTGTTATCTACACGGTGACTGCGGCTCTTTCCGTGCAATTTTGGAAAGTCAGTGGCTGTTATTAATTGAATCACGTTTGGCTTACTGCCTACTTTCTCTCGTATAATTGGTTGTAGTCTCATTGTAACCAGACACAATTTTTGACTTTGTGGATAACGTATTCAGAAATAAAACCACGAGCGGGTGATCATTCCCATTCTCACACTCGTGAAATTGTAATGCAGAATACATAGTAGTAGTAGAAAAGTAGTTAAATTCTTCATCAGCCGCCAAATTACCTGATACCTATATTTCACAAAGGCCGCTCTGCTTGGATCTGTAGCTAGAACTTTGAGATATTTGTTTAATTATCCAGGAATACCTATATAATGTCCGGGTAAAGTTGCTAAATGCAATTGGATTGTTGAGAGCACAGAAATTAACTTTTAACGTAAAGGTAACCTGACTTTATGTCTTAATTTAATCTTTCTGAGCTGCGTTCTCTTAGGAGAGTGCTTTGAGATTTGTCATATGTACTTATCAATGTCACCTTTTGATTTTTTCGTACGCTTGTCTTACAGCGTATTCATTATTTTGGATTCATTAATATTCATTGAGGTTAGATCTACTAATACATAGATAGGATTTTCGCACTGCTACGAGAATAAAATGCATGTAGTATATGCACCAATCGGTTCGCTTGAGCGAGTTGAGGCAGCAGCTGAATGTTAACATACAACTGGGATCAACGATGTGGATTTTGTCTCATCTGGTCTTAATGGCCATTGCACAATTGGGTTACATTATCTTTCCAAACTATAGGAAGTTTGTGATGAGCTGTACTCGGTTATCACTTGAGCTCTCAAGTTGAACTTTCTACTTCACCATCAAGATCAGAAACCATATCAAACAAATTTATTCACGGCCCAATCCCACCAGATATTGTCAACTATCGCAATGCAGCATTGTGCCAAATGGGGATTACCCGATGAAATTCTGTTGTACTTAATTTCAAAATCTCCTATTGATTTTGTTTTGTTAGTGTGGAGCGAAACAGTTGCTACATGATCCAGGCCGAAGAACTCTTTAATCAAGTTACGCAGGATGCTTCTGGGAAAGGGGTAAGTAATTAGCTGTCATGATCAACTTGTAAATACAATTATATACTTTTTCCCAATATTAGTGAATCTCAATAGGTGATTCAATATTATTCTAATAATTCTAATATGTAGTTATTTTGATTAAATATTTCAATTTTAGGCATCCCAAGGAATGTTCATCGGCTGCTTTGTAGACACAGCTACCGGCTACATCACTTTCACTTGTGAAGGAAAGCCAACTAAGTATACTTACAAGGTAAATTGAGTACAATTGTTTTATACTAATTATAGGAAAAGTAATATAAAAACGAAACAGTTTAATTTACAGCGTGCTTATTCTGCTTGATATTATGCGCATGCACATAATATTACTTAAATACAATGAACTGTTCATGACGGTACGCCACATTTCTGACATCTAAAATTAATTGAAGCACTCTGCAAGATTACTGGTATGTAATAGATTATTCTTCTTTCCATGTTTATATCACATTTCAAAGTAAAAAGGAAAAGTTTTTTCACGGATAACGCAAGGAAACAATACGATGGAAATTATATAATTTTAATAATTAAGCCATTTTATGAGTTACTACTGACCTGTAATACTTACATTAAGAAATGTGATTCATGACTAAGTCGATCAGATTCTCTTACTTATAGAGTAATTCATTATAATGAACCTATACAATGACGAAAATCCAATTAACTAAAACTTTATTTTCATACGTTTGAGAGAGAAGTTTGTGCATATCATTGAACAATACAACGGAAAGTTGAAGTTCATACCAAAAAGGATCTCGGTGCATTTTTAGTAACTACATATTTAACTTTATTGCTTCTCAAAGAACTAAAACTTGCCAGACTGGAATTTGATTGCAAGTTTAAATATCCAATTAGTTGTCATACTGAAATTCAAAGAATTTTTGGATGAAGAAACTCAAACTTCATTGGTTTTTTCTAACCTAATCTTAAATCTAAAACTTTTTTACAGAGGTATCCAAATATAATTTTAGTGCATACTCCAATTAAAATTGAATTACGCACACTAAACTAGAACATTTATTTTAAATCAATATTACTTCATCAAGGTTACATAAAGTTAGTTGAAAAGTATGCAAGAGTTATTAGCAATAACATTTTGCATACAAGAATAGTAGTAAAAAATCGTTTGCTGAAGGTCTAAAGGCATTTTCCCATTTCTTTATGTGCAGATGGAGCCTGGAACAAAATTGTTCCCTGCTGTTTTTGTGGAAGCTACAAGCAAAGATATGTTGCAATTTGAACTGGGGCGAACTCCGACAACTCTGCCTTTGTCTGCTGCCGTGCTTCTTAACTCGGGAAAGCATCTGTCTCCACAAGTAAGTTATTTTCTCCACTCACCAGTTATTTTACTTTTATACCTCCTCCAATGTGCAGCAAATGTAAATAATGTTGTGCTTGCGTAGCGCGTTGCAGCACCATTACTTAGTTTATGGTTAGTAGTTAGTCAGATGATATATAGTAGAATGCATTTGGGGTTTTCTACCAGAGAATAAATTTGCGATCTAGTAAAATTCCATGCTGAGAACAAAAATCTATTTTATCGTTCATTGTACAATTTTGCATCATACCATGTTGTTTATTTGATTAGTGTACATACTGCAGTCACAATAGCCAACAACTGTCTCTTCGATGTAAACTACTTAAAAGCAAAAAATCAATGCACTGTCCATTTAGCACGTTTTATATTGGCAAAGGATGTTCTATTGCCCCTTCTTGAAAGGTTGTAGGTTGTAGCTTCAATATTTTAATAAGGAAATCACAACTCACAACACTACAATTTACTGGTTATATGTTACAACGTGACAGTAGAAAAGAAATGATAATCCTATTTCATTGTCTAGGAGTAAAGAGTAGCACACGGAACTTTATAATAATAAAAACGCAAAGTTTCCATTTGTAGACAGTTTCTGTGCAGATACTAGTATTATGCAACAGTGCTTCTGCTAAGTGGATAGTGCATTGGGAAAGTAAATTATGTTTATAGATAGTGAAAGTTGGTGAAAGCAAAACTTTAGTTCTAAGCAGATTAGCTCTAGTTCTGAATCTCCCCAGACATTTTCTCGTAGTCTTATTAGATGAAAAGGTCAACAGATGAGACCAAATATTATATCCACTTTGTTTACTACAGCGTGTCTAGCGGTTTTCTGTAGCTGTTCTTGTAATAACAAGTTGCTTGCTCATGCGATGCAACTAGCGAACCTTATACCGAATTGCTGGATGTCTGTGTAAAAACAATTCTGTCTGATTTTATGCCTCTTTTGGTAAATTACTCAGGCACACACATCACTTTTTGCGGGATAAAATTGAAAAAGTTTTCTAGCATTTACACCCCTTCACTCACCATAAAAAACGTGGAAACTAATTACGCGAGTTTTAATCAGAGTTTTGAATGTATATGTAGCGTCTTAGCTAATTAGTCGTTGATATCGATCACACCATACATTTTCTGGTTTTTGAACTATTAAAGAAATTTCTGATTATCAAGTAAATGTTGAGAAAGTCGGCTTTCACCAACATGAAATAAAAAAGTTATTACTATAGGATATCAGTTTTTCTTTAAAACTGAGAAGTAACAATACACTTATGATACATTTAAGTAGTTATTATTTATTCAGTTTTATTACGGGTTAAATTGTGTTTAGTGCCACGGAATTACTGAATCCTTCAAGAGTGATTAATGGTAACCGTCATGGGTAACCTGATGATTGCTAATTATTTTGAAGTTTTCGTTTCATTACATTTGTGCATTACACTTGTATTATAGGCTCCACCGCGTCTCAAAGTGCAATTCTTACAACCACATCAATGGGCTCGTGTGCCAAACTCATACCTGAAGATTCACGCTCTAAAGCTTTCTGACCTGCGAGGTTGGAGTACTTTATGCGAAGACTCTGTCTCCATGCTGGCCCTACACATTCCCGAAGAGGATCGATGCATCGACATTCTAGAGCTTATAGAAATGGAGAGGCTTCTAAGGTATTCTCTTTGTCTCGTTACTCTAATTTCCTGTCAGTGTTTCTTCAACTTCAACAAAATTCTTCGTCAAATTTTGCATGAATGAAGTGCGTACTGCGTTTTAGGTAGAGTTTTTATTATGAATTATTGCGTCCTTGTTAAAGGCATTATAGAATCTTATGTATACATAATTTCATTGTGGTTCATAAGAGCTAAAGGTCTTATCTCAATTCGTTTACTGGTTCAGATAAAAAATCAAATTACGAAGGTGAATTCAAATGCTGGCGTTTTTCCAAAGTTCAAATTTTTAGAAAACAAGAAAAATCATTACTAAAAAATAAAGGCTATAAATTACTATGATAGCCTTACTGTTTAAAATTGGGTTCGGTTTTAGAAATATTTTAGTCACAATTTCCGTTTCAAAACCGGAAGTGGCTCTGTTCCATAAATGGGATAACTGTCACAAAACCCTGCTTCATTGTTTGTTTTTATTCTATTGCCTACTCGATAACGCACTTTTAATTTGGGAATCCTAAAAATTGTTTTCGTCTACATTTACCCTGTCTCTAACAGGTGTAGAAGTTGCACAGACATAGTTACAATATCACGGAGGCAAGATAGAAATTACATGTATTTTATCCACATCGGAAAATTATGTGATCTACTAACTAAGTTGCTAGTTTGAGATACAAGCTATTGCTACAGTAATTTGCTCACATAATTACTGATTCTAAATTTAAAGTATTCAAATAGGTAGTATTTAAATAGTAATTTACACATTTTGAAACATTAGGTTTTGGAAAATTCAAACTGCACGACGAAGAATTTCTTTACAAGTCTAAGTTATTTTGAACATGTATTTCTTTGTTCTATTTCTTTTGAGGAAAGTCCACTTTTGCGCTGTGTTCTTTACTAAATGTAGATGGAAAAACTGTCTACATTTGGACTGACAAGGGAACCACATGGACTGTGCACATATCTATATCTTCACCCGCTTTTGGCGCAACGATTACGGAACACTTACCATTCCCAAGGCACGTTCTGGTCAACTTATTCCAGACCAGTTTTTCACGCTCTTTCGAATGGTGGTATTTCGAATAAAATAGAACTGCAACAGTCCGTGTAATTCCCTTGTGAGTGAAAGGGAGGAAAGTACAAATAAGTATGTTACAAGCCACCTTTTTACATGTACTTGAGTTTTGTTATTCTATTTTCAGCTTCCACTATCACTCGTTGATTCTGTATGCAGCGTTGTGCTACCAGTCGAATTTCCGTGCTGCTCACACTCTGTGTTCTTACGTTGACCAAAAGCAGCTTCTTTATGCTATACAAGCTGAGTATATGTCAGGTCCCTTACGGCGAGGATTTTACGATTTGCTCATTGCATTACACTTGGAGTCTTTTGCAACCACCATGTAAGTGCGATGAAATTAAAGTAAATTCAAAGTTATTACATATTGCACCGAGCCCATATGAGCTTTCGCTAACGCTGTTACGAATTTATTGCTGTTTCCAAAGCGTGCGACCACCGCATGGATCATAAACATAATTAATGTTAATTGTGTTTGGTGTAACTTCGCAGGGAAAATTGCAAAAATGAATTTATTGTTCCACTTTCACCACAACTGAAGGAAATGTATGAAGAGAATGCAATGCGGCACAGTATTCGATCTGTGGTTACTCTGTCCGTTCGTCCACAAATGACCATGACAGAAATTGAGTAAGTCCCTTGACAAGAACTTTTACTTGCAAATGAGGTCAATCAGGGAAAGTTCTATTTGTGGTCTATACACTGTGTAGTATACAGACTATAAAGCAGCCTTTCATGTCTCCTTTATGAATGAAGATAAATTTGAGACATTTTTCATTGTCGTCTTACATTTATTATCCTTTTACAGTTCACAAGTTGAGAATCTCAAAAATCTCAGTAGTCCGTACTTCCCACTGGAAGTAGTAAGGGATTTCGCTATTCAGGCTTTGGAGGATGCCGTCAAGATAAACCAAGCCTCCAACCGAGATTCAATTGGAGGAAGCAACGAAAACTTATTTGTGTATGTAATTCATATTTTTATTGTAATTTATACAATTATGTACCTGTATTTTATTGTAAATAAAAAACTGTGATAGAATTATTTACCTTTATTTTTCAGACCTTTGATACGATTAATTGACAAGTTATTACTTGTTGGAGTTATTCAAGATGAAGATTTGGACAGACTCTTGATCATGATTGACCCAGCGACATGGGATCCGGATAAAGTTAGAGGTACACACAAGGGCACATTTCTGTGATGAGATAAATTCTGTGAGCTTTCATATTATGGTCATATAACGTTTACTTCTTTAATGTGATAGCCGATATTTTCTACTTTCAACGATTCCCTGTTGAGGAAGATGATGAAGATCACCGTAAGGGTCTCCTTCAAATGGAATTGGCTGAAGGAGTAAAATTAGAAATGTGCTATTTGCTGCACCATTTGAATGATATACAATTGCGTCACCGAGTTGAATCCATAGTTGCTTTCTGTCATGACTATATTGGGGAGGTTCAAGCGGTAACTAACTAACAGTTCAACAGATTTACAAGTTGATTCCTTCAAACATGTGAATTACACAAGAATGCAATACGAATGACTTTCATTTCTTTTTCTTATCAAAGGATCAACTGAGACGTTATGTCGAGGTGAAACAATCAGATTTGCCATCGGCCATTGCAGCCAAGAAAACAAAGGAGTACCGCTGCCCACCAGTTGAGCAAATGAGAATGATTTTAGGATTTAAAAATCTAGAGGAGGATGATGAAGACAAACCATGCGGTGAAGAATTGATCACTCAAATGACTGAATTCCACCAAGGGTTTTTGGAAAAGCTTTCTTTGGATGGTTTGCAGGATGGTGGAGAAGAAGTAAGCAATTATATCGAGTCGAAATATTAAGAATAAATAATACCAAGAAACGAAAAAAATCAACCAATCTCCTAAAGACAAAATATGAT
>JABASC010005123.1:0-10717 GCA_019776185.1 Plutomurus gul
TATAACCTTTGGAGAACAATTCATATATAAAAAAAATCCAAAACATGAGTGCCGTTTTATTTTTATCCAGGAGAACTGAGTACACATATTGAGACTCCGTTGGGAAGAAGAAGAATTGAATTGCCGCAATGGTTGTACCTATTGCTATAATAGAGGCGAAAAGAACCGTATAATAATAGAAGAATCTGGAAACCTCCATCTTTTTTCCTTTGGAGTTTGTAGAAACTGCAACCAATTCAGCGCAACAATCAAATGTCAAATGTCATTACATGAACTTTTAATTATTAATAATTAACAGGAATCCCATAAAGTGGTAATCGAAACAATCGAGTTCATAATTGTCTATAGTTTCTACTGTTTTACGTATTAATTTAAGAACTTTTTTGAAAAAATGGTGATGTTTGAGCTCAGTTTTGTGCCTTATCTTTAAAATCTTTGTTTACATCCTAATTAGAGAGAATATTGGCAGAGTTCTACGTTGACTACGATGGGCCGTTTAACACGATTAGGATAGGCAAGAATAGGTATAGCAACGACTGCTCCTTAATAATATATCGAAATACTAATATTATTCATCATGTATAATAAACTTTGTTCTCCTACCTTTAAATTTCTGGCAAACGATTATAATTTGGTTGAAATGCCAAACTATGTTGCAGGAATTCATGTCCATATTCAGAAAGATTGCCCATCCACTTAGATAACCAAATGCATAAACGAAAGACACTGTCGCAACTGCATAATTTATATCTTTTCGGTGTAATTGCTCGTACAATTGTACAAAGTCGTACACGCAGTAAAGAAGTAAATGCCAGCCGAAAAGCTTTCTCAATAAAAAACGCGGGGTAGATTTCCCAATCTCCACTCGATTCTTCACCGTGCCCCATGCGAACGGAAATAAGTTAAGCTGGAACGTCCGAGTAAGCACTTTCCCAAATAAATTCAGATCAGCTGAAGACAGCATTTTGTGATAATTCCGTCAGATTACCTACGAATTAATTAGCAGGTTATCAACAAATTACATTATTTTCCTTTTCGCATTAGTCGGCTGTAAATTGAGTGATTGAAAATTTAGTGCCAATTTGAAAACACACGAAATGGATACAATAAATGAATCAATATGGGTTTACATGTTGTAAAGATATATTATATAAATCAGACTTTAAATAAATTCCAATGCAAATACAGTGATCGTTGTACTCACCGGGTGGTCCTCTTGGATTATCGTATCAATACGTAGTAGTAAATAAAGGTTGTTACCAAACTGACAGTTCACCACGTCCTACCTAAAGGACGGGTTTATACGCGGTTTAAATACCTCAACAAACGTTTGAACAACTGATAAATGCATAACAATTCCGACTGTACTTAGCATATTGGTATGCCGTTGCCAATGTGTCATTCAATAGTTGATTATGTTGTTTCAAGTAATACACGAGTATTTGTAAAAGGAATGTTCCCTTATGTCAGACTTTTGTTTGCTACCAAAAGTTTTGTAATTAAGACAATGCATAATTAAGCATTAAATTAATATTGTTTAAAAAACTACTGTTGAGGGAAAGTAAGCACCGATATGGCGATTGTCTTGTCCAGTTTGCCGTCATTCGTTATTTGTTTTATAAAGTGGTATTTATCCGAGAAAATATTAATTCTTTAAACCAATGTGGGGACAATGTATAGCCAAGGTTGCGAGAATTTATATCCTCTCTCTGTCTCACTTAAAAGTGGATCTATTAACCGAAAATGTAATCCTTAAATATTCCTTTTACCGGTAGTTTACGGTTCGGTTCCAATGTGCAACCGATTCGAAACCTGAAAACTAACCGTAACAGCTTAAGTTATTCTACTTTATCGTTCTGTATGATTTACGTTGTGTAAGTTCTATCGTTATTTTGTAAAATGACAAAAAAGGGTTAATGTGTGGAAGTTTGTGTTGATGGGTGTGAAAGCGGATCCCAAATCTCTAAAGGAATAGGTCACAAAGAGTAGGCTGCTATGGATCATGGTGTACTATAAATTTTTGAAAAGATTGCAAGGGAGAGTGAATAGCGATCGCAGAACTAAATTAATGCTTAATATATGCTATGGGTCACGATTCCCAATGCCTGGCTACGCCACTAATCCAAATGGACAAGTCATCATATTTACTGCATGTCACGTTGTGTACTTAGGAAGCATACCCCGATTATTTCGATGAACAGTTAATGGAAGGTTCCGCCAAGGAAAAATGCTTCAAGTCTTACAATTACGGATAAATAGGTTATACTTTATTTTTACGTGGAAGAAATTATTCTGGAGAACGTCATATACAAAGTGCTATATATTTCCACGTTTATTTGATTTTGATGAAAATCAACCTCAAAGGGCAATTAAAATCATGTTTATTGTACCCAACAATTTTTGCTCTCTTCTGCCCACATTCAATAAGGTTTGATTGACATGTAATTGCTTTGATGTGTATCCATTCCAATTTCGTAGGAAACCGTGTTTACTTATCATTAAAGAGGCTTAACGTCTGATATATCCATTAAATTGTGACACTTGAAGCGAAAACAATTAAAAGTGAATACGTCCAATTTTAAACTGAAATATGGTAAACATTCCGGTGAAAGTACTTTGAAAATTTGTTAGTTGTACTAACATCTAAACTGTTGATAAAATAAGGGCAGGAAATGGACATGTCACAACTATACAACATATGATAATTTCGGGATATTATCAGTGGCTGAGATCGCCGACTATGCAATATTAACAACCCTTTTAACTCTAATCAATAACAAAACTTTCCATGCTGATTCTCTGACTTCGATGTTTGAACAAATGGATTGCGAAAGGGCAACTAAGTTTTCCGATAACCTACTGTGGCTTGCTCTACCAAGGTGTGGCAAGTCCCATTCTTACGTGTAAATTTCACTTCGACCATCCCATGTGGTCAGAAGTGGAGAGGAGAGTGTGCTGAATAGCTCAGAGTGCTTTGCAATCTTTTAAATCCAGCGTAGTGAGAGAATAGGACCTGTTTCCCATGGAATCCCTGTGTACTTTCATCGAACGAGGTCGCGAATTCATCATTTTTATCTAAAGAAGTTATAATGAACAGGAAAAAATACAGATTTAAAATTTAAGACATAAAAGCTTAGAAATAAACTGCTTATTGGAACAGCTAAAACCGAAAAAGTACAAACTTTATACATTAGGGGTAAATACAGAAAAGCCTCAAAATTGACAACATAAATGTGCATGAATTATTTTACTTGTTCAACATATCCGAGTTAAACAAACAATTCTAATACTCACATTCGCTGACACAGCACTTCTGCTTTTGCATAAACAAAAGATGAGTCAGGGCTACGACTTTTGCAGTCTCGTATATATACTAAAAACATTAACCCACTTAATTGCAAAATGTGCAGACAAACAGCTTATTGATTCGTAGACCAATCATAAGATTATATTTAAGACTTGGTTTGCAGGGAATGGAAAACCCAGGGTTTTTCAACCAAAAACCCCGACCTACGGGTTTTTGGGTTATTGGGTTGTTGATTTTTGGGTTTTTGGCACATGTATTAAAGCATAGGGTATATTTAGGCATACGAATTATATGAATTGACAATATACTTAGCCGACATGGATTACATGGAAAATAGATGTAATAAGATCTCATTAAGATCTAAACTTAAAATCAAATAATTTTCACGAACAATATTCATAAATTAACAGTTTTTGGTTTTAGCAAAAACCCAAAAACCCAATGGGTCGGGTTTTTGCCCAAAAACCCATGAAAAACCCAAACCCAAAAACCCACTCTGTTGGTTTGTTCCAAATGCCAGTAAGTGTTTTTTGTTGGGGAAATAAAGTTTTGTATTACTTAGAATACTAAATAATATTTTCAAAGTATTTATTTATTTCGCCCTTTAACTATAAAGGCGTCAAATTATTTACAGGGAAGTATGAGCTAAGGAGGCACTAAATCAACGTGTTTATCATGAGCTAGTGTAACTGAACCATAAATTTCAGGTTTTTTGGAGGGGAGGGTTCCCCTGACCAAACCGGATTCGGTTATTGAATATTGCTAAAATAACAATCTAGCACAATGTATTTCTAAAAGAATTTTTGCATTTTAGTAACAACTCACATAATTGTAAAAGTTTCAAATCTTTAATCCCCATCGGAAGGTCCTGAACAAGCAGACAGCAGGAGTTTGACAGACCGCTTTTCTGATAACTACTTAATTACTAATAAATTCCAACTCTATCCGCGTTTGGGATCTGCTATTACAACTGCCAGAATATCTGTGGTACAAGCTTCGTGTCTGTGTGAATTTAAACGAGACGTCATTATAATGAAACTTTAAATTCTCGTGGTTCGGTTAACCGAAAACCGAAGGTTACAAAAATCCATTAACCGAATGCAAAAATTAAATTCGTTACTTTTAATTTCAGTTTTACTTTGAAATCGAACCGGATAAAAATGTAACCGAAAAACGGGTCGGTTATCCGGAACCGAAACAGCTCCACAACAGTTTGCCTAAGTAATTATCATCGAGTTTACAATAATTTGTCGATGCAAACAAACTATTAGGAATTTGATTTCCCAAAATGTTTTGCTGCTTAGTGTTCACTTTATTTACAGATCTGCACTTCTGCACATTTTCAAGTATTTGTTCCACCTAAAGTACAAATGGGCTGAGATCCAAACAAATTAAATTCCCTCATTGAGAGCATCAATGTGTATTTAAGTGTTGAATAATTCCGCAAATGACAACGATTTTATTAAGTACAGTACGAAGTAACAATTCCCTGAAAGTGTTAACCCTAATTACAATTAGTCAAATTTTGAAAATAGTAGTTCGCGAAATTAAAATTTTGTTAAACAAACTACTCGGTCAAAATTCGAATTTAATTTGACCAAATTCAACACATTTTGATTTCACAAGTAAAATTGACACATTCATTATGCTGCTCATTGTTCATAGTGCTATTTTACGAGTGCTGCTGCTAGTGACTTTCACATCAGCTTCAAGTTTGTACGGTGAGAGTAATCCGTCAGGTATTTGCATCATTATACTAAATAACGCGAATTTACATCTATATTATACTACCGCATTATCTTTTATTTAAAATAAATTTGTTTCGTTTTTTTTCCAGGTCCATCAGGTACTATAATCCCACCTATAAATGAATTCTGTATGTTACATTAAAGTCTAATTACTATAACATGTTTAACTCAATCTTTAATTAATATTTCAGGTGACGCAGGTAGATTCAAAGTTTTATATTCGAATTGATACACTTTTCACGTTGATTTTATATGAGATTATAATTTCAATTCTGTCACTGTAATGTTCATTTTAATCTGATGTGGTTGACAATTTTTTATGTTGTAGGAAATGGGAGACTTCGACGGTACGCACTCTTTTCAACTCTTGTAGCATAATTTTCTTATTTTTTGATTCTTCGTTTGTCTTTCAACCGATTAACCCGCAGTAGAATTATAATTGACAACCTATTCGGGTTTCTTGATCCTAAAAGCAAGATGCATGTAGATTAAAATTAAAATTGAAAGGAAAACGTTTAGAGTCATTTTTTAAACTTCTAACAATATTTACACTACCAAAGTATTTAAATTCGCGGGAGAAGCCGGTTGTAAGAGAAACTTCCAGAAATTTTGAAACCTGCAGATGTGAACTCATTAATGATTGGTTGTCCACTACCATTGCAGATATGCGGAGTATTTAGGTTGTGAATTCGTGTGCCCAACCGGACAGCAAGGAAGCAAGGGTGATCCCGGAAGCAAGGGTTCCCCCGGCCCACCCGGATACAAGGGTGATCCTGGTTTTAAGGGTGACAAGGGTGATCCTGGTACAGCCGGTACTCCAGGAAGCAAGGGTGATCCCGGAATCAAAGGTTACCCCGGCCCACCCGGATACAAGGGTGATACTGGTGCTAAGGGTGATCCTGGTTTTAAGGGTGACAAGGGTGATCCTGGTACAGCGAGTGAATATGGGTCACCCGGACTCAAGGGTCCTAAGGGTGATCCCGGATCAACCGGAAGCAAGGGTGAAAAGGGTGATACTGGTTCTAAGGGTGAACCTGGTACAGCCGGTGAATATGGGTCACCCGGACTCAAGGGTTCTAAGGGTGATCCCGGATCAACCGGAAGCAAGGGTGAAAATGGTGAACCTGGTACAGCCGGTGAAAATGGGTCACCCGGACTCAAGGGTCCTAAGGGTGATCCCGGATCAACCGGAAGCAAGGGTGATACTGGTCCTAAGGGTCCTCCAGGAAACAAGGGTGATTCTGGTTCTAATGGTACTAACGGAGAAAAGGGTGAACCCGGTGCAACTGGACCAAAAGGAGAAAAAGGAGATTGTTACTGTCCTCGTTAAATCGCATGCTTGGGGCATTTCGCTAAAAACGTTTAAGGCACTTGGATTTTATTTTTGAAAACTTATGGCACGGTAAACTTGATAACCAGTTTTTGAAGAAAGAATCACTAAAATTATTCAAAAATTTTAGGTTACAAATGTTTGGTCTTTGAACCTCTCTACGGTGTTTATTTCTCGCGTGACGAGTTTATGTCGTAATTTGATTTTTTTTGTCAAATTGTTAGTACTAGTGGCAATTGTAATTAGACTACTACTTATTGACAATTACATTTTAATTTTACAAGGAGCATTTTAATTTGTAATGGTTCATATTTTCACACATACAGAGACCAAACTTATGTCAGGGATTCGGTTGAAATTTACAGGGCAGCTTGATGACATTAAATGAAAATTTTCTGTATTTTTTTCAATTTTTTTGTGGAAGAGGGCCAGATATTGGGGTTTAGATTTTATTGCATTATATTATTCTGTAAAATTCAAGAATTGTCAGATTTTTTTTTAAAAATGTAGCTAATGAGACACTGCATCCTGACTTCTAAGTTAAAATTTAAAATACAATGTTTATACGCGCTAAAATTCAAATTTTTGGAAAAATTTCGAATTTTTTCATAGTAATGTTAAATTTGCAGCTTTCAAACCCCTTCCATTGGGGAGCACGGCAAACACACAACGTATACCATTTTTGGACGACTGTCCGTCAAAAGTATGTATACTAAAACCCCGAAATATCGACATTTCCACTAAAATATGATGGGGTGTGATTATTATACCACATTATTTTAAAGATGTACTTGTAAGATTATTTCCAAATTACTGTGATATATTTCAAGGACGCTTGATTCAATAAATTTTTAAATCAGCAGTTTATTACAATGAAATACAAGTGCACCACAGTCCTTATACAATAAAATAGTTCTCATTCCCAGTTATAATAAGATATATTCACCACTTTAATAAGTGCGTGTACATATTGCGCTGCACAAAGAAACTGTCCACTCTACTAGTGAGTATTCCTTCGGTCTCGTGAGTATAAATAAATGTACAATCATTCATAACTCTCATATTTCCTTGTGTAGCCATGAGCACTCTTCGCAAGACACGCTGAAGATACTCTTCTTACAGGTTTCGCAATTGTAAAGCGGCAATGACTTTGCTAATGCACTTTTTTCTTCTATCGGATAAAAATATCACATTGAACATTTACAACATGCAAGTTCATACAAGTTTGTATGGGGCTCAAAAATAGTAGGCCATTGGAAAGGTGTCGCTCAAAACTTACGTTACGAAAAGACTAAGATTTTTACCCTCTCCTCTCACTATAAAGGATTTCCCAAATAGAAAAGGTTCCGTAGACTGGAATTAGTGGTGCTTCTAAAGTTTGCGTGCAGGGATGGCCTGTAAGCTAAAACGTTGCCCAGGTTCCTCTGCTTCAGAATTCTGTAGTGAGGCAAGTATTTCTCTCTCAGGAGTGCTACGTAGTTTTTGAACAGTTCCTTGTGACATTATATTTCATAACTAGTAATAAACACATTGCATTTCTTTTACAACTTTCGGCAACATGTGGATATAAGGGAAGTATTTATATAAATATACATTTAAATTTATGTTTCTATCCTGCATCCTTTTGTAAATAAATTATATAATTGGACCCACAGTGAGCAACAACAACACAGTTACTTTTTCTCGTCAATAGCATAGTCCGTTCACTGTACAGGGTGGCACGATGGTCATCTTTAAAGCTGAACAGCAATGTTGCACGCATCACAATTTTTGGCGATAAAATTAACCAATTTTGGCTGTAAGTATATAACTTCATATAAAAATAAACGCGCGCAGATCTAGCGCTGCTTTATAATAAAAACGAAAAATTTTCGATTTTCAATTGGTTCCAAATTTTATCCTTATATGTTGTGTGCGGTTTTGAAAATGGAGTCAATTTACAATAAAAAAATAGGATGCAATAAAAAATACTTTGTTTTAATAACTTTTTGTAAGAGTGGACTAGAGTTCATTAGGTAGACACGAAAATCGATTTATTTGTGTTTGATTTTTCATCTTCGTGTCTTTAGTAATTCAGCTTAAGAAAGTAGTTAATTGTTCGCCACCCTGTACAAAACCACCACTAGTTTGCTCGAGCCACGGCTCACACTCATTCGACACTTTGACAATGCAGTAAATCATAGGTGTTTGTGCGAAAACATACCTGCAGAATCATATAATCTTTAAAATCATTCTACATTACCTGAGCACAGATAATATTTACTTTATTTCAAAAAAATTGTGTATAAAATGTGCTTCAAAATATCACCAACAATTTCCACAGTATCGGTGGTACTGTTACTTGTTACTCTTGCAAGACCGAACAATGGTACACTAAAACAGGAAAAGTTGACCAAATCAGAAAGAAACATTGATTTTTTGGTGCACAGCAACCCGAATGAAACTTCACGTTCTGCTACAAACGAATATTACAGTTTTGGTGATTTCACCTCCGGTGCCGATAGTGTCCCAGTTTTCTTCACACCGCACGTTCATCATAAACAGCTTGGTCAACTCAATCACCACAATACCAATTATCAGCATTTAATTAGTTCCAGGAAACAATGGTGCAAAGGGGATAGACGATGCCTTCAAAGGCAAGGTGGTAAGTTGTAATTTAAATTTAAATTTAAACAAATTTTCAGGTTTTTATATTTTTCACATTTCAAAGAATTGTTTGATATGATAAATCTTTAATTTTTCACAGGCATTTGAAAAATTCAAAAATTGTGCATTTCATCAATTTATGTATTATTTTAATATTTTTCTGTTTAATTTTTTTTAAATATTTAATATTTAATTTTCAGGTTACGGTGTAAGTGCAGGTGCACACCATGGCTGGAAGGCTGAGTCGAATAACAATTTTGACAAAAGCAGCATTGGCGAATTTATTGGTGTAATATGTCTTGCACTTTGGGCGGGGCTTAAGGGATTGCTGCTGGCAAAATTGCTACTGCTATTTCTTCCCTTGTTCTTGCCACTTTTCCTTTACCCAGTGTTGATAAGGACTGATTCCTACAAGTGTCGTTACCGCTTATAATACTTTTATGAATATGATTATCGCTGCTATAGTTACTGCAATTGGTACAATTGGTACAATTGGTGGGAGGACATTACCCGAAGTGTCATTTTCTCACCACGTTCTGGTGGCGTCCAGCGAATCCCCTGTGAAAATCTAAATTCAAGAAAAGGAAAAGGAATCTCCAATGGATAGCAAAAAAATTATGCTAATCATATTGTAAAGATTTGTGTTAGTGACTGTTTTAAATGAATATCCCCCGTTTGCAGCACAAGATGTTTTTAAATTTGTATTTACATTGCGGGAGGGAAGTTGGGAGCTGTTACTTACTTGGCCATGGTATCGTCGTATAAATCAGTACAAATCTGAATACATTGGATGTACTGGCTTAAATTAAAGACATCTGCTGGTTAGAATTAGGAACCGAACACATTGACAATTTTTTGGTGTCACATTGCCAAAAATGTACAACAACAACTTCCCCTGTCAACGCCAATGTAAATAATTTCTTTGTGTAGTTATCACCCATTGGCTGCCAATCAACGGATCATGCTCAGCTTTCCTCATGTCTATAAAGCACAATAGAAAAACGACAATCACCCTCTTACTATTTTATAACACATTCGTTTGCCATTGATAAATGCGATTATATGTATTCATAACTTACCGATGTGATTATTCCTTAGCTGTTAGATTCTGCTTACCAGTTTATAAATCCCTCAATGGCTATTGTGGCACTTGTACAATAATTAATGTAAAACAGCAGAAGTACTTCACATATTTGATATTGTGCTACAAAGATTAACGAACACTGACCAGATAAACTCTGCCAATCGGATATTAGGGTGAAAAGCTGTATAAATAAATGATAGTAGTAATTTACGGATTTATTAGTCTCTGTTCAGTGAAAAAATTATTTTTAATGAAAATCACCATTTTTCCGTGTAACAAAAATTATTCGCAATTTCATTAATTAAATAGGTAAATAAAGAAGCGAAATTTACTTCGCTAAATAATTATTAACTTATCCAATACATAAATTCTACCTATATATTTTATTACTGTCCACCAATGACTAACCACGAAGGCGGCAGCCTCACAAAATGATTTCGGCTATTATAACAATAAGATTGTTGTGCTTTAACCTTAATATTTCTTTTCATAATATTTGTACTGCAAAACTAAGAAATAACAATTGAAATAAACTTCTCATTTGAGCATTCAATTGCCGAGCACGCTTATTTTGTTTACAGATCAATTTGAACACATCATTT
>JABASC010005124.1:0-10716 GCA_019776185.1 Plutomurus gul
GCACAAGGACGGATTAAATATCCACCACCACCACACAATGCCCCTTTATATTATTGTTATTCAAGTTGTCCATCCATTTCCTCACAATATCCATTAAGAATTTTAAAATGGTGTCCGTGCACATTATTCTACTACTAAAAATTCAAAAAAAGACTTATTCACCAAAGAAATGGTTTTTTGCAAAAATAATTTTTTTGCAGTGAAAATTCGAATTTTAAAAACTTTTTTCTGCTATCTGTAATATGGATTTAATCTGTAATATGGTTATAAAAGGAAATCGATAGGGAAAGGGTGATGCCTGTAATGTATGAGATTCTCCTACTTTCACTATTATTGTCAGTAGTGTTGATTGTTAGTTCGTCGTTGCTCACGTGCACACACACAACAACGTCGACAATTATTCCATTCTTCGTCTGCAATGAAATAAAGGGAAATTTAACACTCCTCGTGCTGAATAGAACCCTGACGACGAGAAATTCCATGCCATTCCTTCACGTCCATCGTTGTTCCTGCTGCTTCTCGTTCTCAGTGACCGAATTCACGATAGCATGATAGCAAGAAGAGAGCGAGCGATGAGAGAACGTGACAAGGAAAACTTTGCCTTGTCTCTGCAGTCTCTAATGAAAAATATTATTTCATCGATTTGTTTGCGTACTTTTCCAGGAATTTCCTCTTTTCCCCACAGTCTCTCTCTCTTTGTATAAATACTACCCTTACTTTACGTTTAACTTTTTCCCAGGAGAAACTATTTTCCTCCTCGTTTAATACTAGAATATACCAACACCTTATGTGTATAATTTCAACCCTAATAACTCGAGAAGGTATATTGTATAATTGTATTCATAATCTTATGGTATCGCCATTATCATACTTAGGTGGAGAAAAGAAAATGCCCAAATTTTCATTAAAATTTTGTTTACATGCTGCTGCAGATAGAAATGGGATGACTGTTTTATGATATGTGGATGTACTCAGTTTGTGGATGACGTAAAGATTGTTTAGAAATGGTAATTTGCACAACCCTTCTTCACATGGGATCGAAATAGGATTGTGATGATGATGGCGGATTAACGTCCCGGTGATTTCTAAACAATTCCACTCTTTCAATTAATGCAATGCACAAATAAAATGTGTGCAAAAGAAGGTTAGTTAGTAGTAACTAACTAAGTACCTACTTCAGCTACCTGCACTAATAGACAACAACGAAGTCAGCCGGATTCAAATGTAAATAATTATACGTAGACGGACAAAATTGTGAATATTTCATTTTCAACATTTTTTACTTTATTCTACTAAATACTAATGAATTCAAAACTTTGTAGAAATGCAAATATTCAACTGGTACGCGTTAGATTAGAGTAGTCTATAAATACCTGATATTATCAAAAATGTATTAATTTAACAAGAATTTTTAATTTTAAAAGCGTTTAACTCAGTAAATATAAATGCTGAACAATATTTCCAAATGGAGCGTTTGCTTAATTTTAACAGGGCGTGGCACAGCACAACATCCTTAAGATTACTTACAATAGCCATAATTACCATATTAAAAGATAAGGCACTATGGACGGGGTACCAAGTCGTGTGTGGGAGATATTAGATAATATTTAATATTACAAATAATACAAATATCAATTGCAATGTGATGTAGGCTGCACGCATTTGTGCCTTGATGTTTTACACACAAAAAGCTATTTACCAACAGCCTTACATCATTTATCCTCTCTATTACATCCTGTTACTACAAATGGTTTAATATCCCAACATAAAAATGAAAATTCCACATTTCAGCACAAGTAATTTTTAATAAAATGTTTTTAGCCTGCTTTGCGCTACAATTACAGAAACAAGCTTGTCTGCGGCTGCGGGTGATAATTTTACAATTGTAGCACAAGGCAGGCTAAAAACATAATTTTACCCTAACATAATTTACAAAGGGAATGAATAAAGATCTTTTCACAGATGATCGTGTCAACGGTTGCAATTTGCGTCTCTGCATGCATTCCTGGATAATAAAGGCAAGTCAACAGTGTACTTATGGCTCTCATCTTTATTCCTTTCATCTGTGCGTGGCTGGTTGGCAGCGTTTCGCCTCCTTCCCACTTTATTCGTCGTAGTCACCGGTGACACACACCACCATTCTTTATTACAATCTTTTAACACAAATTCCTCTCACTCTCCCGCTTGCTAAGTACTTTCTCTCTACAGTCTCTTTGTTCGTAATGCTTATAAAATCATCACTTTACAGTGTAAAATTACACTACACTTTCTTTCCTCCTCCCCCATTCTGACGTGAACAATGAACCTACCTTTCCCACAAATACCGACAACAGAATGCGCAAAATCATACTTCCCAGTACCAATTACTTGGGGAAAAGAAAGTACAACATGTTAGCAATTGTTTAATATTAAGAAAGGTCGATTGAATTCAAATGCAACTTTCTCTAAAATTAATAAAAAATTTACGCATGCTTAAACAGCTATGGGGGGAAATCATTTCTTATCATACTGTTTACCTGAATATTGCACAAATTCCATATGCTACGAAGGAAAAATGTCGTCGATGGAAAAATCGTGGTGCCATGCAGAAGGAGAAAAAAAAGGAAATATTGCTGCAGCGCACGTTGTTAAGTGGGAGATGCGAAACAATAGGAGTACAGAGTGAGAGTAAAGTGAAAATCAAAGTGCTCAGCTCAGCAGAAAATTTCTACGAGTGAAATGTAAATAAAAGTAAATGTTTACCAGGCCGAGGCAAACATTGAACACATCACAGAAGAGACACAGAAACAGAAAACGAGTCCATAACATCTTATTACTATTCTATTGTAACATCCCATCTTTGCCGCACAAAATCCTGTTTGAACAGGTTCAATTCTTGTAGAATCTCCTCCCCTTCACTAATCAACACATCAAATATGTACCAGCCATTGGTGGGGATTTAAATTTTTCCATAAAATTTCTGAATTCTACAAAAAATTGCAAAATTGCAAGATATGATGAAAAGTCCAAAAGTAGATATAGGACACAGACACTGTGTCTTTTCTGTGTGTATTTGTATGTCTGTGTAGACAATAATGCTTACAAATATATATTGTGTGTACATTGGTTCGATTACTTACTACAGGATATCGTCTGTTCTGTTCTGTGTGCAGTGGCAGCAGTCAACAGGGCAGGATAGACACATAAATGTCAAAGAAGATATGGAGAGAGAGAGAGTAAAAGCTGCTGAAATGAAATAAACTACAAGTTTAAATCACACTTCAAAGTACAAAGAATATTGCTTCTGCCTCAGCAATCTTAAATTATATTCTGGCTCTGTCAACAACCAAACATTCATTCAACATCAACTTGAGCAGAACACACCATCCCACTCAACTCAAATATTTCCATCTTCGACTCTCACACTGTGTACTAACATTACAACCCGTTCAGCTACTTTCTCTCATCATTCACTCTCTCACTCTCTCTGCCTCTCTCCTCTTTCTACCAAATGCAATAAAATAAAATATTTCCCCACAGGACTTACTAATATGCAATAATATGAATACATATGTACCTTTATGTAAACAGACTGTATGTATACTTATACAGACCATTTTGTAAATATATTGTTTTGTAGCCTATGTCCTTTGTTCATTTCCTCGGCCACCACCACAAAATATATCTTTACATGTTATTACAAACAGCACATAGGTTAATTGAACACCCAAAAGTTTATTCAATTCGTAGGTACCATATAAATAATTTCTCAATAAAATGCCATAAAATATTTTCAATTCTTACATTGCATTCTTACATTCTTACATTCTTCATCGCCAGTGAGATCGATCAGTAGAATTAAATCTGTAGTGCAAATAGACATGTCAACGGATACCCTTCCTACGTGTAATAGTGTGTATAGAAGCTTAGGCTAAAAAAGGAAATGTGAGCCAGCAGCTGCTGGAAGTGGAACACGAGGAAAAGGAAGAAGACACGAGATCTAGATTTGAGATACTTGATGTGTACATACACACAGAGACGAAATGCGAGTTTAAATGCGGGCGCAATCATAATATAATTCTTCTCACGACAATCACCCATAGTAGCTTTTACTCTTTTACATTTTACAGACTACATTTCTGAGAGCACGAGCTTCTATCTGCTAACTAAAATGTGTACCTGGATGCATTCAAGCAAGACGATGAAGGGAAACCCTTTTTGAATATGTACACGAAAATATAAATCTTCCTCAGTGGTTCGTAGTCCGCACAGAAATACCATCACTGCTGCACTCTTATCTCTACAATAGGCAAACGAGTTTGTATTTATCTGGAGCAAAAGCAATTTATATATCGTCCCGAACGGATCGTTTCTTCTAATCGTGGCATTTCTCTCTTTAAACTAAGGTTATCTTTTATGGTGACAATGACAAAATAGTGAATTCTCCACTGAGAAAGCACACAGTGCCTGAGGGACAATGAATCAGGCCAGAAAAACATTTTTCCACACAAATGTCAAGCAAAGCAGCATAATCTCATCACTGCTAAAAAATAAGCTGCACACACTGAATACGACCAGTGTATACATGAACATAATAGTAATACTACAGGGCAGAAATTCTTGACAGTTCACACGAACGGTTGCATCATTTAGCAGTTGAGTACACTCTCACTCATTGTTTATTATCAGCGTGAGCAAACTATTTGTAAAATACCAAAGTAGTCTCCTGCCTGCCTGCCTACTTGTACACATGGTGTAAATATAACACAACAATCAATCCATCTCTCTCTAGAACATTATTCACTGCTCACTCGCTCTCTATTACTACATAGTCTCCATTGTGCACCCTGTACTGTGCTTATTGTGGAAATGTGTGCTATTTATATGCGGTAAACAATCAATCCATCTCTCTCTAGAACATTATTCACTGCTCACTCGCTCTCTATTACTACATAGTCTCCATTGTGCACCCTGTACTGTGCTTATTGTGAAAATGTGTGCTATTTATATGTGGTACTTACGATTAGGCACTACCACTACTACTTTATTTAAACGGGAATATAAAATCTATAGAAAAATTCATGACATTTCACTATGTGTGTGGATAATAGGACGTTTGCTTTGGTCTACCATTTAAATCGATCCCGTATCATCCAGTGCTATTTGCTGTATGTATATAATATGGACAACGATTCTTATACAATAACTTAAGTTCATTCATTCATTCATTTATATTGTTGTTGGGGGATGGATGAGGACAGAAACCTTTCCGCACAGACTTCGGCTCTGTGTATTAAATATAAGCTGATGGAGTGAGGAACGATCAACTGAACACAGAGAGAGAGAGAGAGCGAGAGAGAGAGCATTATTATTGCTCAGAGCCACAACGCGGGCAGTTAACTGCATACAGAGTACAGGGTACATTCACATTCAGTCCATTCATTGCAACAGCTAAGTATATTATTGTTATTATTATTATTATTCCCCGTCTCAATTCATTCTTCACATCTCTCTCTCTCTCTCTCAAATGATAATCTCTCACCAGACCGCTCAACTTAACGTTCGATTCATTATACCGGCTTTTTCATTCATAAGGGCAACCGTAAATACACATACTACATACATATTATATGTACATATGAAAAAGCGTGACATAACATCAGAAGAGCCATAAACGTCAGCCCTTAAAGAGTTTTCTCACGTGTTCTCAAGGTACATACAGCAATAATAGGTACTAGAAGTTATTAGTAGGGCCTTGTGCTTTAGTCCTTTTTGATGGACAGCATGAAAACGCAATAAAATAATGTTGTCCAATTGTGCACTCATGTTAACGTATACAAAATACACAGAGAGAGACTGCACTCACTTATTCAACTCAATTGACTGTGTACTATTTGTGTTAATAGTGAAAGAAGCCGCGCGTATAGCACAGCTTAAGCTTTTTTACCAAATGCCAACTAAATAGGACAATGGGCAAAAGGTTTTGAATTTTCTATTCCACGGCGTAAGCTCTTCACTGCTTTTCCATAGGTATTACTCCGTACACACATGAGATAGGTAACTTATAGATACATAAAATATAATGAATGTAAGGGAAATATTATGTACGGATCACTACGTACAATTGTTGAATGCAGTAGACACAATTGTGCGTAAACAAATACATAGTCAAATAAATATTGTAAATCTCTCACTATACTAAATGCTACATAGAGTTATTGACAAGACAATTACTAGTCTCTCTATAACTAGTCTGTACATATATTTACTGTAGAGAGACTGTTTTCTAGCGTCCACCGCACAATTACATCCTGAAGGATATTCGATTGTTTGTGTGTCAGTGAACACTGTGTTACTGTGTGCTGCTTGCCAGGGATGGGAAACAATTATTAGCTACGAGAAAATGTGGAGAGGTGATTTGATGATGCGAGAGAGAGGTGAGGTGAGTCTTTCATATTAAATTGCTACTTCTGGTAAACGGAAAAAAATTCAAAAGGATTTTGTGAATGAAAGGGAAGTCCTTCGTTAGTTAGTCCGTTTCATATAATGAGCTGTTGAGCAGAGCAGCCGTTCGTACTTAAACTATATATCAATTAGTTAGTTTTCAGTTTTTACATCTGTACTAGTATTATTATTAAACTGTTGTAAATAAATGTCAAAGACGATGCCAACTGTGAAATATCTTCAGAATACAATGGTAGGATAGTTGAATGTTCATCCAAAAAAGTTAATATTAAGGAACCTAACTGTTCCTGTTAGGGATACCTCGAGGTTGTCAGTGATAATGTTATCTACAGACATGATTGAGTGAATTGTTTGTTAGTGTAAAAATTTATGTAAGTGGCAGTCGGCATGTTTCTTTTGATGGTTGCAGTTAAAAGCTACAACTCCAGGATATTTCAAAATCCCGAAGAAACTAGAATTAACGAATTTCCCATTAAATTCCCAAGTTTGTTGGAGTAGACCACACGGACTCTAATGGTCATCACTGATTGACATGCATAATAATATTGACCACAAGCTCCAACTCTTTCTCACGTCGGTGTTCTCTTCTGTCCACATCATTAATTCAGCTCACAGAAGTCACTCGCCTGAATATTATAATACATAGAATGGGTTATGACGATTGTGACAGAGAAGAAGGGAAGTGCAGGGGCGAGGACTTATTGTTTGGACCATTCGAATTTATATCATAACAATGTTCTACGATGCCATATGGCTTATCCCTGAAGATTTATTGCTCCTCTTCACACTGGCCATATATCTGAACCACTAATACATACGATTAGTAGTAATAAATGCCAATAAGTGATGAGCAGACTGCTTTCTCTTGTGGCTGATAGTTAAACATTATGCACATACAATGCACACAAGTCAATTTGCTACAAATATATTGAATTTTCCCTCCTTACCATTTATTGCACCAGCAACAGACTCTCTCTCGTGATTATGCAACAGAACGTAATTTAGCCTTTTATACAGCTCCAACGTAATAATATCAATTTAGCTGTGTGTGCATCCCACTAGTGCGGCTAAGCCCACTTTAAGCTGTGATACTCTGCTTTAATGGGAGCGTTTGGCATTTAGACCAAATTTATTTGAGTCAGGTCACAAAAGGGAAAGCAAATCAATTCACAGCAAACCATTAGTGTTGCGGATGATCTGTAGTCTACGTCATCATGTGACTTATTTGTAGTATCTGTATTCCGTGACACGTTGCCACAGGTTTGCATTGCCCAGAATTTTATATGTATATCTCTCTGTGTGCATTCAAAACTCGACTGTGTACTAATAACAATATTTAATACCCCCAACATCTTCGTAATTCATCCGTGCATTAGCCTTTAATAACCGCAATTTCCATTCGCTTCGAATGTAAGTAGAACTGTCTAACCTGCTTATACACTGGCTATTTGTATGGAGCACTATTACCTTTACTAACAATTAATTAATATTTCCACATCATAATATCTTATTACAGGGTGTCGAATAAGAGTGTACGAATCAAACATTATTCAATTTAATTTCGGGTGACACATTTAAAATATGATCATCTAAATTTTCATAGATATTAGAAAATCGCTAAACCAATGGCGTTATAAGATGATGGCCTATTCTAATGTGTATAAACTCATTATTTAAAATCGAATTTCCTTTTTGGCGGACACCCTGTAAATACTAGTATTGAAGGCTCACGTAATAATATTATAGTACATATGGAAGAATTAAAATTTACATGCATGCAGCAGCAGAGACAGCGTGGTGAAATGAATTCCATGAAGTTAAGCTTTCATCTGATGCAAATAAATGTCATAAAAGAATGTTGTAGACAGAAGAGAAAATATTACTAGAGAGAGAGAGAGAGAGAGAGATAGGGCGCAGCAGAAGGGTAAGCAAGTATACCTTATTCACCACCACCACTTTTACATAATGTCAGGGACACAGAGACAGAAGAAAGAGTTCAGTTATGAGTTTTGTCTCTGGTCTGGCAGAGAATACACTCATCTGTTTTAATAAGAACCTCTAGATACTAGAAGCAGTATAGTTGGTAGTAGTACCTATAGTAGAGAAGCAAGAAGATAGATAATATGTACGTAAGTTGTCTGTTGACATGAAACGCAAATAATAATGAAATGACAGTGAAAGTCTTTCTTTATGATACTTTGCTTTCCCTCGCATATTCTGCATTGTGCAGAAGCCAACGCTATCTAAATAGAATATTACTCCTGCTGGAAAAGTCACATACAAACAGTAAACAGCATAGAAAACAGGAGAAACAGCGAAATCGTAATAATGGGAGCATTTTAGGGAATAATCTCTCATCGTGTCTTCTGTAGTGATGACTGTCGACGAGAGAGCAAGGGAAAAAGCCTTGAGGGAAGAACAGTGTGAGCGAATAAAGTGATTGTCTTCCAAAATGACACTTTTGTCTCTGCTATGTCAATGTAATATCAGAGTCACCTATGAAATACAAATAATTCCTTTGGCTCTCGCTGCTCTACACACAAAAGTTCCCAACTCCATGCCCGTGTTTGAGTTCCTGCACAACAACTGCTATAGGAATATTAAACAATCAGAGAATGAGACTAATGTCGTTTTATTGCAGTCACAGTATGGAGTCTGTTTTCCCAATCTCCTCCATTACTGTGCAATATTGTAGAGTTGGCTGTTGTGTGTGCATCCCTGAATTCCCAGTATTCTCGCCTTTAGCGTCAAGCAAAACACTATCTGTACATAATAATAATATATGCAATTTGTTGGTATGATGAGGAAATCCTTGTTTCACTTGTTTTGTGTACCTGTAATAATAAAGAGGAGAGAGAGTCAGAGGAATCGATGAAACATTTGGAAATAAAGCTGAATGCATACTTTATTATTGTGAATTATTATTTTTATGCCCAACATTATTCACTTTAATTAATCGAACTTAATGTGTAATTTTAATTTTGTAAGGTAAGTCTGTTTTTTAAAGCTTTCAACAAAATTACAGTTCCGACTCGAATTTATTATACAATTTTTTGGCGTGCAAAGTGATTTACAATTATTTAGAATAATGCAATGTGGTCATATGTGGATAAATTCGCAAACCTATTTATATCCGCATGCATTAGCGATTTGAACGTGCCCACTTCTGTAGGTAACATTAGGTTTTACATTCTTAGAAATAAATTCCACACTGAGGAAATATTTTACGGGTTTCGGAACGTACACTCGGCAACATACATAGTTGATTAAAAGTTGAGAAGGAGATTGCGCATGCTCTTAGGCAAATTTCCTAGGAATCCACAGTGTACCTACTCTACAGTAAACAATGACGAAGCAGATAAGGAGTTAAATAAAGGAGTTTTATGCTGTAGACTAAAAGTAAAATGTTGATACGAAGCAATGCGGTGGCTCATTAAATATTGATTCAAGTATGCAGTCTAGACAAGATTCACAGAAAATGTTCCACCGAGACACACAGAGAAGATTCGAGTGTCGTGTCGTGTCTTGTCTTTGCCTTCCACGATGACGACTGCATCCAACTCTCGATTCAATTGAATTCCACTCACAATCAACTCAATTCTCTCTGTGTCTAAATCCCGATTGCACCGAGCGTCTATAAAAGTAGCACCTGCCTTTTATTTCCTATACAAAGAGAGAAAGATCTATTTTCTCCGCTTTCTCCTCTCTCTCTCAGTAGTCTTATAAAAGGAAAAGCCACAGTAATGCAATATTACTACAGCAGAGTTAGTCAACCAAGTCTATATACCTACAGGAGAAGAGAGAGCAGCTGAATTCTAGTAATGTACGTGGTGTAGCGTACTTTGGATGGAAAGTATAGACAGATAATTCAAATTCAAGCAACTTACTCAACCCTTCAAATGTAATGTAATCTCACGTCATTTCCTTTCCCCGGATCCTCTCTAGAGTATAATCAAATTTTCCTTTTCTCCTCGTTAAATTTTCAACAGCTTTAACGCCATTAGTCCTAACAAGTAAATCATGTTACGTTTATCATCTGCTACTCCTATTTTCTGCCTCCTCTCTCTCTCTCGATCAAGTCCTCTGTTCTACAGACTCTCTTCTCTCTAATATTATATTTATGCCAGAGTGCATGCTGCTGCTTCGAGTTGAGAGAGTTTTTATACGGCAAAGTTTGTATTTTACGTGAGTTGAGTACGTTGTGTGTGCACGAGGGTTTAACAAATAGTAGTACAGGGAAATTACACACCTACATGAACAAGAACACTGCAC
>JABASC010005125.1:0-10716 GCA_019776185.1 Plutomurus gul
CTACTTTTCTTTGCCGCTCGCAATTTAATTGGTTCGTTCATGCGCATCCGACTTGGCGCAAGCAAAATCCATAACCTAGCGAAGGAAGCGAAATACTAAAGCCGTGGTTGGGGACCCCCAATGTTATTATTATTCACTTGCTCGTTGTCAATTTCACAATTTTTGTAATGACGTAGACATTCCAATTTAAAGTGAAACAATCTTTGCCGGATTTCAACATGAAACTGTTTTCAAGTCATTTAACAACATTCGGCACATTAACTGAAAGTATTTATATTTTTGACTTGTGCTCGCAGACGCAAAAATTGGTGTTTTTCACATTGCATCAAATTCCCCTGATTTCCCCTTATACATAGTCGAATCGTAGATGTTTACCTCTCCACTACCCTGCAAAAACCAAATGACGAAGCTCAATTCGACTTTCAAAGATCGTTATGTAGGGGACTATACTTTGTAACAATGAAAGCTACATGTTCACTAAAAATTCACTTACTTTCGCGATCTATATAAGGTGAGGTCATGTCACTCATGATTTACATACATAGGTCTATAACACATTAGAAACAAGAGTAGAATTTACTCAGTAAATATTACGTTATTATGCTTCAGCTTTAGAAGTACTACAGTTTATTACAGAGTCCAACAAGCTCATCAAAATTGAATGACATGAGTAGGTAAATATGCATACGTCCGATTACATTAACTTTGATAAATTGGTGAGTCGAAGCATAAATACTAGAATTGATTTAAAACCTAATCTGGCTTTGTACTTAGCCTAATTTTAAGTAAAATGCAAACGCAGACATGTATATTACTTTTTAATTAGGTTAAGTACTCGTCTACACAAATTTATATGATGATCAGGATTCTCCCTTATACCTTTACACCTCACTTACATACAATGCAGCAAGCCAAAGGTCTATTTTCCTTCTAGAGAGATAGAGGAAAGAGTACACTATCGAAATATGCAATTGGTTTTAGTACTGAGAGAAGTAGCTCAAATTTCGTTTGGCTATGCCGCACTTTGAGTATGCTATAGCGTATTTGCTCAAGTAACATTAGCGGTACTTTACATTGCTGTGTAATTTACCTAACTGTAGCATTGTGCTAAAAAGGCAGAAAATTGTGGACGATAAATGCAGTTTCGCACTCCCACTCTTCGTTAATTGTTGGCTGTGGCCGTCGAATGTCGTTACTGTTATTGAGTTAATGCAACTGTAATTAATGGGACAGGACTGAATGCTCTGTGAAGCTACAAAAGTCATTAATTAATTAGATAATTGATCTTCACTCAAGTTTGACTTTACGGCCTTAAAATCTCCACCGGCAATATTGATTTATATTATAGTAAATAGGTAGGCATGCGGACAGCCTTGACCAATCTGCTTTTTCGGCAATGGTCTTACCCACATTTTCAAATTAAACCGTATTTATATTTAGTACTGTTGACTGTGTGTAAATCTTTTATCTTGCACAATAGGAACTATTCATATTTGTAGTGTAGATTTCTGAAGGACTACTTCATAAAGAAATTACCATATCGAGAATGTTGAGGAAATACAGTGGATGTGTACCAATAAATATAAAAGCTATACACCACTGCCACTACCAGTAAATAAATAGTACACAGGCAAAGCACGCATCATCGACATAATCTGTAACGGTCAGGAAGTAACAAGTTAAAGAGCGTAACCTTGATCCAGTGTTGTTTCATTGACAATTTCTGCCATATAGACTTTGATTTTGTCATGGGCTCTGGATTACAAAGCGATTGGGAAGTGGATTAATACATTATGTGCTAGAGACAATACATTGTCGAAACACTAAAAGTGATGAAGACCTTCTATTTCATCTTGACTTCTACTGCTTGTTTAAGATTGTATTTCTCCCATCAAATCCGTCCAGGGGCTTTTTTTTACAGATACTAGTACACAATTGAGTGGATTGTTTCAGTGTGTTGGAGAACTAACTTTTGCTTCCGTGTGTCGATAGTAATAGGTATTACATCCGTTCTTATCTGGATGTTTCACATTTGGCCCTCGGTCATTTCGGAGTAACGGCGCTTCCCTCTTCAATATCTAATGGGGAAGTGTTGTAATGTGGTCAAGCATGAAGTTGGTCTCAACTGCATTCATACTGAATAATATATCTAACGAACACAAAGCCTTGTTTCTATTGTCAGGCATTCCCAAGTGTAAGACAGGGGATTGATGCAATCAAGAGCGTTCTCTTTTTGTCATGAAAAGCACAAAGCGGGCTAAAAACAGAGCGTTGACAAAGTAGTGATATGAGTTTATTGTGACGTTCATGCACACACCACTCGCGAGCTAATTACTATTACTAAAAAAGTTTTTATTTACCAAGTTTTAGGTAAACATTGAACCTTGGAGGTACAGAGGAGAAATTTAGAATGTTTAATTTCCTTCAAAGTTATCTCATTGTGTACGATTTTAATTTGTGAATTATGCGCTGGGATGAGAAGTTTCAAGCACTGTTTGCATTCTGTGCAGCTTTTATTGGCAGTAAACGTATGGAGAGAGTGATAAATTCAGGGTGGAAATGGAAAACTATGCTTCTTATTACTGAAAGTATTACGAGCGGAGACAGGTCAGGATATACTGAAATTAATGGATATTTACCTACTGTACTGTTACTAGTAAGAATGGCTTTATATGGAAAGAAGTGGACGGAAAGAGTACAATGTTGTAGTACATCCAATGGTGGTGGAAATGAGTCACTGGATTGGTATGGAACCGCGTTGCAGTGCTTTCCGCATTCGGTATTGTTTTCTTCATTTATTTGACGGAGCATATAAAAGCAATAATAGTAATATCTGTGTAACATTTGGTTGGGCTCAGTTCAGGCTGTGTGCTATTCTGATGATTTCGAGACGAAACGAGAGAGAGAGAGAGAAGAAATGATGTGAGTGGGACCGGATTGGGTTGGATGTGGCCATGATGTATTATGGGATGACAGCGGGAGTCGGATCTCTCTTTCTTTCTCGCCCATAAAATCCGTAGCTCAAATAATAAGTTATACGCGAGTAATAATGTTGACAGAATTGTGAATCGTTATTACAAAAACTAAGAAAGTCCTCCATCATTTGTTTTATTTTATGGGTAGGTTGATGTGATGTAGGACATTTTGCTTTTGGCAGACTTTCGGTAATTTCATTGCTCTACTTTATTCCATGATGGGCACTTCTATTTGCGTTAACAAAGCATTTGCACTCTTAGAAATATGTAAGTACATATATACAATATATATATATATATATATATATATATATGGAGTGATTGTCCGTTATGAAAGCCCGTTTGGTTTTGCAATTCTTTATTCATTAAGGAAAGACTGGAGCAGACACGCTCAGTAGTAATTGCTCAGCGAAAAGAATGATTCGCACAGCAAAAATCCATTTGCAGTTTTTGCTACACGCGAAATAAGTATTTAGTAATAGGCACTTATGAACAGAAAAAAATAGCACTGAAATATTATGTCGCACTCAATTGCCTCCACATTACCTGCCAGTTATTTGCAAGAGAGAATTTGTCGCTGCTTTGTATGCGCGTATGATTTGCGCAGTGCAGCTGGAATGCTACTTTTTTCGATGTATCATTCTTTAAAGATGACTTGGAAATTTAATATCAACGTGTATGTTGCAATTTCTTTGTCCTCTTTTCCAAAGAAATGTAAATCGAATGAATCACTGATTTTCAGTTTGAAAATAAAAGAAATTGCGACGGAATTTTCTTTAGAAGTTCATAATACACGTCTGACTGGCTGAATGAGTGAGTGGGATTGTTTGCACAAGGATAGAGTAAAGCAGCGAGAGAGAGAGAGAGAATGAAAGGAATCGTTTGATTCCTTATTTTATGAACCCTGGGAATGGAAGCAGGATCGAGAACGAACTCTGAATTCAAGTATGTATTTAATACTAAGAGCTTAAACTCTTAAGCCATCTGCCAAAAAATCTCATTAAAGTGCCAATCTCATGTCAAATTTGTGCAAATCTTTGCCTTTGTTGAGCCGTGCACTGTAAGAAAACTAAAAGGTCTTGTCTCCACCAAGGGAGCGGAGACGAGGGAAATCTCACTGTGGAATATTGTGCACACTTTCACTATCAACTGCAAAGGGTGTTATATTAACTGGCCTTATAGTAGATTCCTACTATGTAGTGTGCTTACTTAAAAGGCTTACTGCAAAAGAAAAATGCAAAGTCAAGTTTCCAGTGTATGTGCAGGGACCTGAAGTGTTAAGATACTAGTTGTAAACGTTGTGCGATGTGATAGTGATGTCTACATGGTCCATGTGTAGAATGGTGCTAGTGGTATCTCATACGGTTTTGACTCTTAACGCACGCAATCACGTACTTATGCGCCATGTACGCATTTGTAATAATAATATTAGCACAGACATTTCCCATAGTACGTATTTTAGTAGTAGTTATAATCTTTCATCTTTTCTCCTTGTTCATTTTCTTATTTATTGTACACTTGATTTTTGGCATTTTCTTAGGAGACGAAGACAACGAGGAGACTCGTGAAGATGAAGAGCAAGATGAGAACAGCGGTGCTGATGGAGATGACGAGGAACAAGGTACGCTTGTAAATACCTAATATTTGTGCAATATGGCGTAAAGCTTTTAAGATTGTGTACAACTAACAATAAATATACATATATCTGTATGGTGTAATAGAAGTAGTATTTCACACATCGTGGTACCTGCAGAAAGGAGCCTGATGTGATAAGGTATCATAATAGAATTCTTCTTCTCCTTGTAAAAGGAGACTCATGTATCTTTACTAGGGGTCCAAATTTATCTGACTGAATTATGCTTTCCTAGAATCTCATTTCAAATCTAACGAGTTTCATTAGTTCAGAGAATCGAGTCCATTTTCGGGGTTAGAGAGTTAAAAAGCTGTACGCTTTATATGTAAACATTTTTCCAAGGCTTAGTGGAAAAAACAAGATTAAAAATATTTATGTGTGTAAAAGTAGCAGTCAACTTTTCTCTAATTATTAACAATTACACAACTACAGTCATATAGCGTTGACAAAACTGAACTAATTTCAATAACAATGTAGTCACAATTGGGCTGTGTAGAAAATTCCGTTTATCCTCTTGAACCCATAGTAAAAATGTATAACTTCCTGTGCCCTAGGTACACAATTTTGAAGTTGTGTGACGTGAGTGTAGAAGTAGAAGCATCTTCCCCCCGTTCGTTCCTGTCTCTCTCTTTGCGTAAGTGAGTTTTCTCGATGGAACATCCTGAGCTTACAATATGCTTTTCTTCCTGTGATTTATAGCTTTCTATTTATGTGCACCTTAATCTTGTCAAGACTCCAGTTACAGTCTATTATGCAGGCGTTATATGTGGCAGTGGCATGCTAACGCAGTCTAAGAGAAAAAACGACATAGCTCTTTTCCACGGAAGCTTTCACTACAATGCTGTAACCATCTGTAACCATCCTAATGTCTGTAAATTATGCGAGTTTGTTTTGAAATTCATATTGTGTGGAAGATCTTATACTCTACGTATGTGTGTATCGTGAGAGTCTGAGTGTATTATGAGACAGGCATAAACTAGACAAACGCTTCCTTTGTCAGATATTTTATTTTCTGTGCACTTTTAACGAAAATTCCTCTCTATTAGGTTTTGTTCTCTGCCAGTCTGCCTTTGGGCACAAAAACGTAGGAATTTTATTTGTACATGCGTGCATTACATCGTAACGCACTATGATGATATTGTGCAGTTGCATTCTCAGAGGCATATGTAGGGAGCTTTTATGTATCTTGGGTCTTTTAATGTCAGTTTGCACTTCCCGTCCCCCGGAATCCGACTCTGAGGTACAATGATAGTAAACTGCACTGCATACAACACAACTACCACAACACTATAGTAGTCGTATGTACGTACGTGCAAATACAATGGTGTTGACATATGTATATACAGTGCGTACATCAGGTACTTAATATATTTCCGTTGGTTTCCTACAATGTAATGCATCCGCAGGATTGCCATAGACAATATAACACAATTGCATTGTGATGCAGAGGGTGAGTTGACTTGACGCGCTCTCTGTCCCTCTCTCTCGCGTGTAACTTGTAGCCTCGACCCCAACTGATTGGGCGGACTTGTTTCTTTTTATGGATATTTCTCCCATCTGTCTCATTGATAACAAGATTAGGACACTAGTATCGCTCCAGTGCAATGTGCAATAGATAATAAATAAGTAATAATGAAATGAAATGAGTCAGAGTAAATCAGCTAATAGGATTACAGCTAACGTAATCCGGAACGAAACGGTCGTGTCACGGTTTACGCCCTCAATTAGTCCCAAGTCAAAGTGAAATGACTTTTCCCTCAAGTTTCCAAAGGGAAAATGTGCAAAATAGCACCCGCCTCGTCGCACACCAAAGAAACGTTAGTTATTTACCAGAGAACGACCGAGAGGAGCCAAACCAGGAGCCGGTGGAGCAGGTCACAAGACTTGAAAGCTTTTTTTGTCGGCTTTTCTTTCGCTAGGGAGGGAAAAGTGAGTTTGCCACTCGACTTTGTCTGCTCGATGAAAACTAATGCTAAAATGAAATCAAAAAAGAAGAAAAAATTGGCTACATTTATTTATCTGAAAGAATGAAATGAGATGAAATGAAATGCCGTTTTGTTATAGAGGTGCGGGAGTTGTGATTTCCCCTCTGCAGGCATCTCTCTCTCTCTATCTGACGAGATGAATTGCATTACATAACCATAGGGTGTGCTCGCACAGTCGAGAGAATGTTATGCCGTGTTATGCGATCCGGTTATGAGAATAAATAGGTATGAGGAATGTTCACTACACTGCATACTACAATACATACATTGAGCTCTATAGGAATATTTGTCGGTGGATTAGGCCACTTAACTTGTGTATTGCCTTTTCTGCTTCTTCTCCTCCTCGTGCTCACAGTTTTTCTTGAGCTGTCTGCTTCTACGATAATAAAATGACGACTTTACTTACTCCTCGAACGGAACTGAGACTACTTAGGATAAAAGCTCTTTCCTTGCAATAATTTCTCTCTGCTCAGGGTGAGCATTTTGTATTTTTTAACTGGAGGCATTCGATACGTTACTATAGACATATTGTCTTGGCTTCTTATTACGTAACAGAAATGGCTGAATATATGAGAGAGAAAGAGAGTGAGTCGGATTCTGTTCCATCTCAATTCTCTTTTCTTTTCGATTGCTTTCCCCTCGGTTTCATGTCGCTTCTTTTCCCTGATATGGAACGCTAGCTACACGCAGTGGTAGGTTGGTGTACGGCTGATGGTGATGTGATGGGCTGTTGCCCTCTACCCTTGCTAACTCATTTATAACAAGAAGAGAAATGGACTTTGACGTTTTCCTTTTTATATCATAAAATAATTCTTCCTTCCTGTGCAGTCCGTCCCAATCGGTATGTTAGCTTTCTTTCGTCTTGACTGATGTGAATAGGGTGGAGGCTATGGTTTACTTGCAGCTTCATATTATTGGCTACCTCGGAGGTATGTACTCTTCCTTGGTATGTACTTTAGGACTTTGGTTTGCTTACTTAGACTTCACTTGACTTGACTTTGTGGATGCATCAGTGGACAGACCTGGAGCTCTAACTAAAGAAGAATGAATGATACTGTACAAACGAAACGGATCTGAGTGTGGGAGAGCAACATATCTGTCTGTCCGAACGAGGAAAAGCGAGATGAGATTCGCGGCCGAGGAAGGGAAGGGGAAATACAGATATGAATGTTTGGAATTAGTCCAGTCGGCCCTAGACGCTCTTTTGCGTAGTTTACTCTCGGAGACTGAGACTGTATTTTGTATTTTCTATGGGGCTCACGGCTCTCTCACACACACACATGCACACACTTTCCGGTCTCCCTTGCTACCAATTTTTTTGCAAGGGGAAATTGAATGGCTTGGGCGTTTACATTCTCTCTGTAATTTGTCACAGAAAGTTGTAGGAAACGTCCAGTCTCCACGTTGTAGGAGGATATGATGTTATCTCTGAGTAAGATACTTGGATCAGTCTGGGCTGGGCTAATCCAATCGGAAGGGGGATTCGCATTAGGGTGAAATTTCCTGAAAAATGGAATTTGGATTTGTTAAGTAAAAAAAAGTTGAGTGAAATGATTGAGATGAGATTTGCTTTTGTAAGGATAATTTTAATGTCTGTATCTCCACACGCGTACTGTATATACTAAGGAACTGGAATCTACTCCCTGAAGCCTTTCCCAAGACACGATGTGCATTGAATTATTCTGCGTGATTGATTCTATTGTGAATTTAAAAGGACAAGTAACTAAATCATTCAGCGTATGATATAGGTGGATCACTTAATAGCTTGTTATTGATTTCCTCCACAGATATATACAATCTATCGATTTATACTTATCTTTGGATATCCCCCGCTAGTATATTGCTAATGCATTGCAACTTTGATTTTCAATTTCAGACACCATTGAGATCCAAAAGGAGAAAGAATTCGACTTCAAAGAATTTCTTAATAAGTACGATACATGATTTCCTTAATATTGAATTTTTACATGTAAACGTTGCTTACTGCTAAACTAAATGTCACAAGTCACAATATAGGTACTTCAGTGCGAATTGCAGAAGTTTTAGGTGTGTATTACATGCAGTGTTTATACTTATATAAGTGATGATTGATTTGTGTTCTCTCTTCATTGCAATAGATATGCCAACCCCAAAGTTACCTGTAACTACGCAAAGCTCTTTGCAGATTGGAATCACTTAAAACCATTGACATTACATTGCATCATGAAAATGTTTCATCGCTTCGCTTTTCAATTGGAATATCCTGCCTTGATATGTCAAGCCTCAATTTTCCGTACCTTCCAGCAAATTTTGAGTGTTGCTCCTTATCAAAAAGATTTGAAGGTATTAACGAATAAAATATACAATCCTACGGTATTTTTGAGGCATTTTGGTATTTGTGCTGCATTTCAGAATTTTAGATTCACTCCCGCGCTATTGTTTTTAGGAAATTGAGAAGTTTTTTTGTCACCTTTGGCCAAAGTTCATCACAATGGCGGGAAAAAATAAGAACATTTTTATGGAAATTCTCTTTTGGAAAACTGCAAGAGAAGCGATTGAAATTCAGGACGGCTATGATGTCAAAAGGACTGAGCCAGCTTCCAAAAGTCTTACGAAAAATCTGTGGACTCCTGAAGTTGAAGATGAAGTTGTCACATTGGCGCAGGAGTATCAGGGTTTACCAACTGAAGGTAGGTTGTAAATTTCTTGTCCTATCGAAATCTCTTCTTGTATTTTACATGCAATAAGGAACCACACTATTTTTCTTAATCTCAATGTAGAATGCACTTGAAAACAAAGAAATTTATGAAAGAAGAAAAACAATAAAACGAAATAATGAGAATTCGAATAGGAATTTCACAATGTCTCCTATTGGTTTTATCATACAATTTGAGATTTTCAATAGTTCAAGTATTACAATTTTACAATTAAGGACCTCAATATTCGAAGGATAAAAAATCCGTTCTCACGATCCGTGTCTATTCTAGACACACCAAAGCCAAAACGTTTTGCCAAAATACTAAACTGAAGCTTATACTTTTAATTCCTGGCGATTTTTTGTCTAAAATACGAATTTTAAGCCTACGTGAACAAATTTTTATAGAAAAGATATTCTTTTTCTATACAAATTTGCTCATACACAGATAGGCTTAAACTTTGTTTTTGTAACCAAATTCTTGAGTATAAAGGGTTTACATAATTAAGATTTTTTGTCAGTTACAGAATTAGACATTTACGGAAATTGATTGAATGAAAACACATTTGGTTAAATTCTGACAATGATCGATTTACTGTTCTGACTCAAGCTTACTAACGAAATGCGCACCGCATCTGTTTTCAATTATAGTTAAAAAAGAAGTAAAGATCGCAGACTGGATAAATGAGCGCCTTCTAAACGGACCTAAGACTAAGAAGATGATAATGAAAAAGTTGGCGGAAAAAGGAATTCTTCAGGTTAACTTACTACAATAATTAATTTGTGTTGTTCCTTTTCCATTTCCAACTTTGTACCAAATACATATTACACTCTGCAAATTAATTCGTGTCTACTACAGATATGACTTTCAGTCACAAATCTCTGTAATGTTAATTTTAGTACGTGCAAATGACTAAGAATGACGTGTTTTAATGATTAAATATCTACATTGCAATGTATTGCAGGCGAAAGCCAGACAAAGCCGTCCTCCGAGGACGTGGCAGCCAAGCGAACTTCAAAATTTGAGAGAACTATTCGAAAAATATAGAGGAGACAATGATATCATGACATGCATTCTAGAAAATCTGGTCGTTCGAAGATCGAAAAAAGCTGTTATTGATAAAATGATTGAGATTGACCTCATTCGAGACAAATCTGATGTGCGAAAAAAGAAATCCAGAAGATCAAGAAAGAGAAGCGCCGATGCTACTACGCTCAGTGAAAATAACGAAAGTATGATTATGTTAATTACTTAAAAATGAAATACAGGGTGGTTCATACACATTATCTCTCCCTATTGTACAAAATAAACTACCACACCCACAACAATTAAGTATACTAGCACATCTATACTATAATATAATTGACAGTTCTTGTTTGTTTGTCCGCCCCTTCGGGTCAATGACCCAGAGTAGACACAGAGTAGACACAGAGTAGACACAGAGTAGA
>JABASC010005126.1:0-10713 GCA_019776185.1 Plutomurus gul
GGGGGGGGGTAAGAAAAGAACTGTGGCCACTGTTGCCTTGTTCTAAAATGTTTAAAACAACCTTTACTTTAAAAATTGCAAAATGGTCCCTTAGGCCTACCCTCTCTTATTTTCGCAATTGGGAAACTCGAACTGTGAACGCTTAAAAAATTTGCTGATATATCTAGACGCGGCGCATACAAAAATAGCACATTTTCATGCGCCAGACATAAAAGTCAAGTCATTTTTGGAGGTTCAATTTTACCATTTGTCTATGTGGAGTGTATGCAGATATTATTACGGAAATGCAAATATTTGGTAAATAAGCTTACAACCTCAAACAATTAATTATGTATGTATAACAGTAAAGTATGAAGAAAGTAGTTCACTATTTTCCGATATATCTTCAACTGCGATTAATGGAATAACCCGTAAACTAAATTTGCGGTTGTTTTCAGGATTTGACCAAACATTTGGAAGAAATTTAGCGAATTTCACTGCTATACACTCATCTTCTTTGACATACGTCGGTCTCCAACTCTTAGTATCAGTTACAAAAAGCTTACATTCTTGGTAAACTACATTATTTTTTTGACGTTTACTTTGATTGTTAACATATTGTCCAATATTCAACGTATTAATGGGAATTGGACTGAGCCAAGATGTATCACAGCACGGGACATCAAAATCAAATTGATCCCTTGAAGCACAAGATTTATAGATTGATTTAGAAATCCATCGATCATTTCCATCCACATGAACACCATCTGAGCAACGAAATATAAAGGAATTTCCCAATGAGGGAAAGAATAACGGCTCGTAGGGCATATAAATTGTTCCAGGGTATAGTGCTACAAATCAATCCATCATTATTGTTATTATTTACCTTTGATCATTAAGAATATGGATTGATAAGGGAAATAATTTACCAACAAGTGAGCCCGCTCTCACTGTTCCAGCAACAACAAAAACACCTGCACCTGCTTCAGAGGAAACAGCACTTTTCTTTCTCTCTAGTAAAAACCCAAAATGTGCATAAAAAATGTCACAGTTTTTTCTGTAGATATCCATTGAGCTATAGTTCGGCTTCTTGCTGTAAGACAATTTACTGAAAAATGCTTCCAAGTGTGTTCTCAATTCATCATTCGTAATTAAGCAATCGTGGACTTTTTCCACATAATCTATTTCAACTTGTTGCTTAATGATATCTCTGTTTCCTTCTTTATATTCAATATTTCCATCTGAACTCAATGGATTTGGCCGCTCCTTGAATTTTACGTTCAATGATATCCAAGGCACGAATCGGTATTTGTAACTGTTCCATAATTTCACTAGCCATTTCCCAACTTTCATTCTATTTTTAAAATTTTACACTAATTTATAATGAAATAATTTATAGTGAAATAGCTGACAAATTGTGAGAAGATAAAGTAACACTTTAATAATATTAATTTGTAGCTTACACCTTCTCTGAAATCAAGGTAAACTAATTATAACTACCTAAATATTCATTCATGAATTTGTTTTCACTGCTATATATAGCTATATATAGCTATGTTCTGCTGTTGTGAGTCTATGAGGAGAGGACACTAAATGAGAAAGTAAACATCAAATCACACATGATTTCAAGGATAACTCTTAATGTAAGTTTCCCAATAATCTGCGATTCTGGCAACCACCAAGTTCAATTTCAGTGCTGGTCATTTTGTTCCGGAAACTTAACAAAACGAGTGATTTAAAATAAAACAAATTATTATTTGTTGGTTAAAGTAAAACGTTTTGTTACGAAGAATCACTCAACTTTCCATTTCAAGTTAGCCAGTTGGTAAGCTAAGTAAACATTTACAATTTGACGTTGCCCGTTTTAAATTTAAAGAAGAAAGAAAATGACTTTCATGTTTACTAACTGTGGCTACTTGTATCGTTGTATCGTATCTCAGTTGTCACGTCAGTATAGTCAATGTCAAATGTGCATTCATGCAAACAGCAAAAGACTTCGTTGTAAAATATCGAGTAATAATAAATTGTTCCGTAATTAGTAAATTGTTAATACTTGCGTTGCTTAGGTCAATAACTGCTTTTGGTTATTCATATGTTATAAAATTACGTTACGACAATTCAATGTGAGTAATCAATTGCTGACAAATGAGCAAATACTTGTAATCATTTAATGGTTACTATTATAATTATTATTGCGGTATACTCAAACTGATTTTTAATTTTGCAGGACTTTTGGTCTGTAGGGACCACATTTTATATCTTTTGACTCTGCTTATGAAATTTCCGGTTCTTACTCTCTTTTTACCTACCCCGACCCTAATTGATTCCGAATGTTTTTGAATTTTAGGCCAGCCCAATAATGTTGTCGAGAAAAAGTATTTGTACAGTGCTTTTAAGCATTTTCTGTGTGACTGCAGTGCTTGGAGGAGATTATGCAACAGAACAAATTCATGATGAAAGCTCGACCACCCCATTGTTGTGGCATACTATCGAAGGAAAAGTACTTTATCAAGACAAAAAGCCTACAAATGATTGGATTAGTTCTACCTACATATTAGTGAACGGGGGTGAACACATTGGATTTATTAGAGAGGATGGGACGTTTACAGTTACAGGACTGGCTGCTGGTTCATATATTGTGGAAGTGGTCAACCCTAACATGAGCTACGAATCAGCTCGAGTTGATATTACCACCAAAGGAAAAATGAGAGCTCGCAAAGTCAACCATATTCAACCAAATCTGGTGACACATTTGCCATATCCTCTACGACTGAGTTACTTGGGAAATTATCGTTATTTCCAACCGAGGGAACAATGGAGAATTACTGATGTATTGATGTCTCCAATGGTCCTGATGATGGTACTTCCTCTTGTTTTGATTGTTATTCTCCCCAAAATGATGTCCGATCCTGAGACTCGTCGTGAAATGGAGCAGGTGACTTTACCTAAATATGAAATGCCAGAAATGTCCGAAATGCTAACATCTTTCTTTGGTGGTGGAAAAGAGTCTGCTGAGCCTGAACGAAAAGGTACAAAATCAATTAAATCTAAAAAGAATAATTAATTTTAATAGCTATTTAATAAATGTATAGATAGTAAATAAATAATACCCTGAAACCCCTTACTATAATATTGTAATTCCCGTTTATGTAATATAACTCGAACCTAGTACACCAAGGAGGAGAATGGTTAAGCATTTCATACCAAAAATGTTTGTCCTTATAAAGTTTCAATAAATGCTACCTATTGTTTAAATTATTTAACTGAGCACCGCTATGCGCTACTTTGAGTTGTGATTATTGAGTATTTTGGGTGATTCAAACTCGGCAGTAGGGACTAGTAGGGAGTAAGTAATCGAAATGTATACAAGAGCCTAGCTTTTAAGTTTTAATAGAGCGATGCAGTGGTCTGACTGGTCTTATCCACTTAATGTAGATTTCCTGTCACGAGTACATTAAAGATGTATTTTGATGTTATATAATAACGGAGATAATTCACGCAGTAATAATAATTAAACACTATTAAATTTTATTAGCTTGTGCTAATGTATTTAGTAGAATCCAAGGAAAATATTGGTAGAATCCCCCTATTGTGATCGTTTAGAAATTCTCACTTCACTGCTAACTTGTCTTAAGTATCCTCTGATTTTGTACATTGAATTTATTAGTAAATACGTACTAAGCTTAAGGCTTTAACTGTAAGTGATGTAAATATAAATCATTAATTAAGGTAGTGTAAAAATTAATTTGATAAAGTATTCGTATACCATCATCTTTAATCATGGAATAAAAACTTTATTTGGAAGCTTTTAACAGGAACATTATGTGTCTGTCGATATATCATAATTTTCAGGACATCAAACTTACATTCATCCGTGTTTATAACAATAAGCTTGATTGTCTTGATTTAATATTAATTATTGACACAGTTATAGATGACAAATTATTTTAGCAAAGCTGACCATCATGCAGCTAGATTTATACTGTTTAAACAACCAAAGATTACCTACATGTAACATTAATTTTCTCATTAGGAGAACGTTATCCGCAGTAGATAATGTATGTTATGAGGGATGATTACCCCGGGTAAATGATAACAACACTATAAGGCACAAAAAATTAAGTGAAAAAATCGTAAAAATTCAAAAAATCTTAGTACATTAATTGAAATTAACTACGGGTAAAAACACCATTAGATAACTTTGGTGATACAGCGGGTAAAAATGTCTATATACACATTCGTATTTTTAGTATATATTTGTATTGTCACATTGAATCACTTTCACTTCATTCTATACAATAAAATATCAATTGGGAGCTGCCACAGGCACTATTCAATGACATACCAGTTAGTTACATCAGTTTAAAAGGTAATAAATACAAATTTCATTTGCGAAAATTATGAACGATTTCTCTGCATGCCTACATTATTTATAGTACACATTATTATTATTGAGAGTCCATTTTTGTAAAGACGTATTCACTTCATTAAGTAGGTATATAAAATATTGTGTTAGTAATCTACAAACAACTACAAACAGATATAAATAAAATCTTTGCCTACTTTATGATACAATATAAATGTAAATAATAACATTTGATCCTAACGAGAGTATTCCACATTATACAATCTGCCAAAAACAATCTCTAAATTAGTCGAGATTGAGCCAAATATTTTGCAAGTGTATGAAGTACAAATGCATATTGTGCAGCTGTCGATACTAGCAGCATTCTTTGTGTTCTTAGTTTTTCCAACAGAGCATCACAACGCAGTTTCTAGAAGAAAAAGGTTTGACAAAAGTGTAATACAAGAAACTTCCAATATAAATCGAATTAATGATGAGACTTTTATCTGTTGACTATCTGTATAAGTTAGGAATACAAATATTGAACAACTATAAGACATAAAACTTACATGCCCAGAGTCCGCAGCATGCAGCAAAAGATCTGATAGAATTAATACGCCACTTCTTCCAGCACCTGTCCCACAAACAACTGTAAGAGGAGTAGAGGGCTCACTAACCTTTCTTTGGATGGAATTGACTTCCTCTAGAAAACCTTTATTCAAAGTTTCAAAGCCATCAGCAATGATATATCTGACTGAATCAATTTTAACGAAAGAAAATTAGCCGTGCACTTACAAAGAAAATGTTCCGTGTGTATAGGAACATCATCTTTCCATTCCTCTTCGTAGGGCAAAATCCATACTTTCCTCTGCTTTCTTTTTGGTGTGTAAATCAGGGAAAGTTCTCTCGCTATGCTAGCAGCTGTACTTCTTTCTCCTTTACTTTCTACTATCTGAAACTGTAAAATAATGCAAAATAGAATTAAAGTTAAGTCCACCACCAAATGGATTCGAGGGTTCAAATTTAAACCACACGGTGAGCAGTAGTTTTTCGCAGGGTTTTGTGATAACCGTAAAATCGATGATAGATAGAGAAAATAAGGGCGAGGAAAGATTCATAAACATGACTATTCCTGTAATTTTTTTACAATAAAAGCAGAAATATTGGTACTGTAAAAACTATATACATCATTAAAAGTCAACGAGCTTCCGTTTTCCACTGGGTAAAATAACGCACTAGAATCTCTTTCAAGGACAGCAATGATTTTTGCTTCAGTTTCCCAAATCATTTGCCAAATGGCTGGTGCATTCCCCGCTAAAGGGATTTGGCCAACAATGTATTTCCAATCTCTTCCACTGACGTGAGCCTGAGTACGGAATGAAAAATAAACAATTCGTTTTATGTTTGCATTCCTTTGGTTTTTTTACAATGCTGAATAATATTTTGTACCGAAACGGGCGAGGCATTTATGTAACCACTGGGATTGCTTCTTGAAGGAGACAAACGGATTGCATTGTCTTCGTACGGCAACACATCTGGACAGCTAAATACGTTAACAATACTGTTTAAACGGGAAAATTGTTAAATCGGAAAAGTGAGCATATTTGACAACTATTGATAAATATATACCGGTTTCGCTTAGAATTTTCTCGTTTTAAAGCAGTTAAAAAAGTTGGGTTGGCCTTCGCCCTTGAAATGGCTTGAAACTCCCTGAGAATATTAGGATCGATAGGTTTTCCATACAATTGTCCTGCCTGTTGTTAAATTCACAGTGAAAACTTTACGTAAACAATGCGCCTAATTTAGCACACAAATTAAATGAAAGCATTCAAATGTATAGTGCAACATTACAATTTACCTTGTATTTCTCTCCAGTTTCCACGCTGGTAAGCTTTTGATTAATAAGATCTTCTTTTTTTATTAAACTAGTCTCACTGCCTCTAGAGATTTTACTTAGAATAGATGAGGTAGACAGAGAGTTTAGAGACGAAGATGCAACAGAAATGCTGCTGGCGCTGTGAGAGGGCCACTCTTGATTTAAACTGGTCTGCGGGGGGCAATGCACTTCAGCACTGACAACAGAGGTAGAAGGGGAAATTTGGGGATGGGAAGTTGAATCGGTAGCCTCTCTCATCTTTAATACAGGTTGAGAGGTAAAACTGGAAGACGTGCCTGGTTTAGGGGACGACGGCTGAACTTTAGTCGCTGGATCTGGCGTCACAGCGGACCCTGGATACGGCGGTGGTGGCTTGTAAATGTACATATGAGAGTCTTCTTGAGTTTTAGGATGGATGGCTTGTTGTTGTGCTGAACTCATATCTGGGGTACTATTAATAATGCCCATAGTTAAGAAAACATATGGTCACCAGAGGCCAGCGTTTGAGCCTGTGGTAGTGACTGATGCTCCAACACTCGCTTCAGGCAGACTGTTAAATCTAAATATTTCTATTGTGTATCTATTCTAATTGTAAGTAAATTAGTAAGAAATTACCTTTGAGATTGCGGTAGTGAATCTCGGAGTTCAATAGAATGCATTTGAGACACAATTTCATTCTGATATATTGGCTCCTCTTCATTGGCCAAGTTTGCTTGATTGTCGAAATATAATTGCGATGAACCTTTTACGCTGACCGCGTGCCCATACTTGAGTTGAACTGCTGTGTCGTAGTCTGGAGCTGGATGCATACATTATGTAAGAAACGCATGGTTTGACTCTCAATCATATAAGTGTACGTGTGCTCACCTGGACGGTAAGACGGAAGCAAAGACTGCATTGTTTGAATATCCATATTGCCTTCGGGGTTATGTGGTAAGTTGAGATTGTGATTAAGATTCAAGTTGTGATGAGCTAATGTAATATTTCCACCTAAATCCGGCATTTGCATTGCTGATATCATAGGGGTTAATGGACTGTCTTGAAGGGAATGGTGAAATGGCTGATTCATTCCAGCTGCATGTTGTTGTTGATGAGTTTGTGCTGATGGATGTTGGAGCAAATGTAAATTGAAGCCGGATGAACTCACATTTCCATTTGTATTAGGTGTGAAGCTATTATTATTTAATGAGTATTGGCTCCCAGCAACACTGCGCCCCAAACTAGGAGCTATTAGATCCGGTGTTGCTCGCATACCAGCATGTGACGCTCCATCCTGTTTGGAAACAACGTTAAAGTTACAAATAACAAAACATCCAGGCAGGTGACACATCATTCTACACCACAATAATAGTTCAACAGCAGTCGCACGGAGGATCTTCGGTCAGTTGTACAGTTTTGAAGAAATGCGTGCGTAGGAACACTGATACGTATTAGTCTCCATACTGTATACACGAATTGAAAGACTGCATACGGTCAGATGCACCTACTCTCGTCACGTTAATACACACATGTGTAACCATAATATAATCCTTTGCTAATAATATGTTGTAGCATCAGCATTTTACAGTATATATGATACAATATACAATTTCGTTACGTATTCACAACCGACAGTTTCAACATGACACAAAAAAATATTTTAATAATGCACAACATACTTAGGTGAGAGTAACCCAGATGAAAATTCATGGAATTCAGTAGTAGGAATACAAACTAAATAGTACAACACTTATATGTACTTCATGAATCCTATCTACGAAAATGGTAGGTACTAACTAAAAAATTGTCATCAAAATATTTACTACGTTCTTGCACACATATATACGCACATGCTTATTGTTAGCAGAGGGGGATGTATAGTTACAACTGAAGAACAAGAGCTGTCGTGCGGTTTGCCATTTTATGCATAGCATTTCGGTTAACAAATATGTTTACTCTTTTCATTAAATGTTCATCAGCCTTACCTTTTGCAATGTACTACACCAGAGAACATACTTGGCCACTTCAGGATCCGTGAAATGAAACTGCATTGTTCGTTGTGACTGAGCACTTTCGACAACAAAGAGTCTTTTATGTCCTATCAGAGATTTAATGTCGCTCCATCTGCAGTACACAAAATTTAATTTTTCTCCAAATACAGAATTTATTGGTTGTTTTCAGATGACCCTATATTATGAAATATATTAACATCGAAGTGTTCCTTCTTTACCGAAACGCAGCTATATGAGTCCAGTCACGACGTCTGATAACCAATCCATTAACGGAAATGCAAATCAAAATTTCATTTCCTGCATCATCTGAAAGTATTAAGTTCAAAACGTTCAAATTTTCAAAATCGAAAATGCGCACTCATGAACAAAATAAATTCATTTTTTAAACCACTAAATTGTCAACTCGTTTCCCATATTTTTAAAAAATTAAAAGAGCCAGAGTAAGCAGTCCCGAGGTTAGCGATTCCTATTAGAATAATTATCTACTTACGCTGTACTGTCAAATTTATTGTGTTCTATTTATCAATAGTTTGTTAAAATTTTTTGTACTTCAATAAATAAAATCAACATTACATCACAACATTAAACTTGTGCACATACCTTTAGCAGGAAAGGCTTCCTGGCCATAACCATCTAATTGCTGAGCTACCATTATGTAATATATTTCTGCCAAAGGTGGTGGAAATCCAATTAGACTGCCATATTGTCGCGCAACTGCCTCGTATAAAGCGTTTACATTTATATCAGCGTACTTTTGTTCTGACGTCAGCTCCTACACAAAAAGAACGGTAATAACAATTCTAATCAAATTTAACGAGTTCTTTACAATTTTTGAACGCATTTTTAAATTGTACTTTTGGAAGTATCGCAAAGTCCCGTAAATAATCTATAGTGTGCCTCTCAGGGTCATAATCTCCAAATTCGGCTTGCAAACTGTAAGCAGCCAGCGAAATTGCTTGATCGATACTGCAGTTTAGCTTTCCGTCGATTACATCACTTTTTAGTTGAAGAAAATAATGATATCTGTGTGAACACGAAAAGTACATGATTAATGACAGTAAAAGTCTTATCTGATGCAGATAAGTAAGCATTACTAAAATCCTGTTAAAATTGTATACCTAGCCATTTCATCTTTGAGGAGATTTACGTCCCCAACATAGAACATTACACCTAAACTTAATTGTGAGTCTTGGGCATGTTTTTCAAGCTGTTTTTTTAACGGTCGATTGAGTTCAACCCATCTTTGCCTTGGCGGTACGCCTCGACTTATGTAACGAAGTCCGAAAAATTCAGGCTACGGAAAAGTCATATAATGCTATCAATTTTTGGAGAATTTCAAATAATTTAAAACAAAATTTATAATGTGTGACAGTGTCGACATACTTGATGTAATCCCAGACGTTGGGAAATATTGAGAAGGCAATCCCTTCCTGTACTATCAGCGTCCAGTGTACACTCCATGATGCCGTTGTCCAGCAGCTCCACGGAAATAACGAATGTTGATTTAGATACGACATTGTACTGTTTGCTGGTACGCTTAAGGAGTTTTAGAGGCATTTATATATCGTTGTCGTGTCGATAGTTTCTCCTTGTACATCAATGGAGTCAAAGTGGAAGCTGAAATATTTTTTTAAATGTATGAGTCTTAAGAAAAGTTGACTTCCAAACTTGTTAAAACAAATATCACGGTTAGGGTTTTGTTGTGTTCAACCCACCCTCGAGACAGAAATATAACATGACAGGCTAACATACGTGTAGTGTAGCAGGAGGCGCTATGTTAACATGGGTAAGTTTGGGGAAACCCCCACGCAACCGCACCCATGTAAACAACCATTCATTTAAAATGAGAATACTGTGAAATAAGCAATATAAAGTTTAAACTATAATGACAACAGAGTTAACATTGAACCGTAAGAGTATTATGACAGCGTCGTGCAGTGGAGCTGAGATTCGATTATAAGTTTTGTAGAAAGTCAGCATTTACTCTAGTTTTGATTTCATTATTTCTTCATAAAACTTTTCCGACACAGCGCTTAAAGTGGAAACTGGAACTTTCAATAGATTCGGTTTTTCAGATGGCTAAACGTTTTTGTGATATTGTGATACATGATATTTGATATAACGGAATATTTAATATTTAAAGTTTTTAGGGTTATGTCAATTTGATTACGACAAACAAAAGTGAAATACATAGTGCAACATTGGAATTTATTGCAGCTGCATAATGGATGAATTTTGGAGAGAGGTAAAGTGAACTGATTAACACTAATGTCAGCGGAAGGAAAAAGACGGAATAGAGCCTCGTTAACGATGATGATGGTAATATCAGAAAAAGAGGCAAGTTGGCACGCTGTTCTGGTGTGTAAGATGCAGATTAGGTGCATTGTATTGTAAGACATTAAATTAAAATTTGAAAAGGTAAATATATTTCACTGAGCAGGTCAACCACAAAATGGAACAACTTGGAAAGTAGATATGCATATGCAAGTGTAAGCTTCCCATTGACTTCGTAACTGAATGAT
>JABASC010005127.1:0-10711 GCA_019776185.1 Plutomurus gul
CCAAACACATGCGAGTAATTTAGCCCAAGAGATTTAAAATTCATTTCCCCCTATCCCCACAGGGAAATACTTTAAAACGAAAAGCTCACTCATTGTTTCTTTAAATATGACCAAGAATCGACTGAGACATAAAAAAGTGAAAAATTCAAACCACTTTTTTTTTCTCGCTATCCTATTGTATTCAAACTCTACAGAGAAAATTGAAGTAGTTCAATGCGTGTCCGGACAGTTTATTGCGACCGTTACACAGCACTTTTGGTAGCATGTAGCATGGTCACTTTGTAGCGTGGGAAACATATAGTGACAGTTTATAGCATGGAGGGTATAGCGCAAGGACAAACTATGGCAATTTTTTTCTTGCGTGGAACAGCTTATAGTAATGAAAAGTATAGCAAAACGACAACAATGCAATATTGCGAAATAAATAAACTAACAGTTAAAAAAGATGTGTATATGTTATAATTGATATAATGATATTATAATGTTAATATTTTATTGAAAAAGAATATTGCAAGCTATTTCTTTCGCAAATGCCCCAGATGCTGCCACTGAACAGAATAACAACAAAACGTACTAAATGAACGAAGGCAATGAATGAAACATCTATACATCAGTTTTAGACAAATATGTATATTAGGTACTATATATTTGACACGCTAAATATTACTACAAAAAGCCAACGCTATACAAAGATCTGGCAATAGATTTTCCATCCTATAAATAAACTGTCCGTCATATATATTATTCCTAAGCGATAAAGTGTCCATTCTATAAACCGGCTGTGACAAGACGGTAATAATACAACACGGCTGCTATAAATTGTCCTAGAATCGTTCGATGCATAAAAAAATAGAATTTAATAACGTGAGAGTAACATTTTATTTCTCTAGCTTTCCATCCCCACTGTAGTTGCAGTCCAGTTCAATTTCGTAAAATGAAAGTAATGAATGTGTTCACAGGATATGACAAATTACATCGTTTATTATTTATCCTAGTAAAGTCTCTGTTTAGAGTTGTTATGTGTTATAATATTATGATTTATCGTAGTTTCTGTTCTGGTTTGCGTAGTATGAATCTACAGGTCAAGAAGTGTTCACTACTATTGTATCTAGTAATTTATTACAATGCTAGTAACGGATTTAATTTAGGTAATATTTAAGTATTACGGTCCTACCCCGTGTTGACAAATGCATTAAATATCTTCCTATCTCTCTGTATCAATATTTTTGCTTTCGGTATAAAAACTTATGTCGTGTAGAGTTGTATGAAATCTTAAAAATAACATTAATTAAATAGGTAAATATTACTATTAGGTACAGGCATGCCAAGACAGGGCAGAATTAACATCATATACAATTCAATACTGTCCTGCTTTATGCCCTTCCCCATAATATCAAAACAAAACAAAACTCCTAATTTTCTGCTCTACTGTTGTATTGGTAATTTTATAATTTAAATTTGTGGTTTAGAGAAGGTATTAAAAGTTACAATTCCAGTCAGCCATTTTCTCTGATTCTCTTGTTTCACTTTACAACAACACTTCAATCACAACAATCTCTTATTATGCATTAATTACAGGAAATTCAGTTCAGTCAGACAAACAGCAACAAACAACTACAATATTGAACAACAATAACATAGTAGGACGACTGCCAACACAACCCAATATTTATAGAAAGTACAATCGTACAATACCTATCGTAAAGTAGTTGGACACGTTTAGTCTACTTTCGGAAGGTAAGTACTTTACCTTTTATACACAATATTCGACCGTAGTAGATACAGTTACATTCATTCTCAAAATATTGTAATCGTGACCGATTATTGAGTAAAGTACAAAATAGCAAATTAACAACTTGGTGCAAATGGTACATAAAACAAAGGTCAGTGTTTTAAACGTTATGTTGTGTGAAGCAGCGTACATTTGATAACATTTGGTGTACATAAAGACTGTAGTTATGGATTTATATGATATATTTTTGATCGTAATGAAAGATGGAAAACAGCGGATTTAAGTCGTCTAAGCAATTGACTCATTTTCAGTAAGTTACAAATTTTAGTTATTACCTAGACTGCTAATTTCAATATTATCTTCTATTCGATTGTCAATTGGGTTTTATGTATACGTATAATTAGTATAGCAGATTGTTAAATAAGTTTTTTTTACCAAAAACAAAGAAAATGCTTTATAGATGTGATTTAAAACGTTATTCGAATATACTAAATTCGGCTTAGTCTATTAACTTAGCCTTTATTGATTTTATTATATATGAATTATTAATCTGTGGAATTAAAAATCTTATTTGCTAATTAATTCGTTTCTTTACAGTAAAGGACAGTATAAGAGTAGAGTTTTTGCGCTGGAAATTGGACTGGAAAGATTGCCATTGCTGCTCTTATCCTCTGGTCTGGTACGGTTTGAAGGTAGTACTTGTTCGTTCGTAGACGTATTTTACAAAATGGTATTCTAAACACAATTGTTACACAATATACATACATTTGTATTTTCACACTAATATGTAGGTAGATTTATTGACTTGTTGAAGGAGGGATGGCAGATTGCTGATTTGATTTACTTATTTTGTGAGTCAATTCAATGTCATTTTTTCGACGAAAGGTCACTTATCGTATCCATGTAGAGTTAGGTACATAATTTACACTACACTAACTGTTTAAAGTACTTTTGCTTAATTTATGTTAAGTTAAATAAGGGAGGATTTTGCAGAGATGTACCGGAAGTTGCTGTTGCCGCCTGGAGATGGGCTATGATTTTACTTTCATAAAGTGGAAGAATCTACAAAAATTTAAGAAAAATTATAGAACTAGTTGGAATGAAAAATATATCCTATGCAAAAAATTTGTAGAATTATAAAAGGTGCATACTTGACAATCATCTGTGACTTCCTCTTGGACAACTTTGGCATCAAGCTCAGCACATTCCTTTTTAAAGAAGAACCGGAAATTCCCTCTTTTCGGGAGATGTTCTTTGAACACAGCAAGAGTAATGCCGCCCGTCCGACTCTTGCATGGAATCTTAAACCCGTATGGTACCTCGGAGTCTTCGTAAAAGACAAATGATGACACCGAATATTCTGTTGCTCCAACAGATTCCTCTTGAGATGATTGAGAGTGGTGGCGACGAGGAAGCGTAGATGAGTATGTTCCCGGCAATTGGGGCTGGGCTGGATAAGTAGGAGGTTTTTTGCTCAGACGACGACAGACTTCTTCAAACATGGGGATAGGGGGAAGTGGTGCTTGACTTTGGGAGCCACCTATACTGGAAACCTTTTTCTGACGTCTGAAAAAAAAATTGGAAAAGCCGGTCATTTAATAATTAAATTAATTTTGTGTTAAATTGATTGTCGTAAACGAATTTCTATTCTTACCTTGAGACAGAGGGAGATGTTATTGATTTAGCTCGCGGTTTTTCGTCACACGCTTGTTCCACCCATTGATGTACCCTGAACATATAAACGTAGATATTTATAAATCTTAATAGTTGTAGTTCGAAATTTATTAAAAACAGGCTTATGTAAATATGGGACCACGCACATAGTATGCTTAGACCAGTCGTACGAAAACGCTGGAGCTGTCGGTGCAGTACTAGTTGGGGCTGTCCCAGAAATAACAGAAACTCCAGAGTCGATGAACTCACTAGAACTCTTTTTCGTCAGCATGGTAGATGAAATTTTGCGAGGATCGGATAGACCACCTCTTGATGGACGGCCTCGTTGGGCATGCATTGAAGAAGGAAACTGGGACAACTCCACAGCTACAGTAAATGTAACAATTAAAACGTTAAACAATTTTATCTGTAGTTAATTCATGACAAAATGTACGTAAAAACTTGCCATCACTACTCTTTAGCTCGTAAGGAACACTCTTGGATTTTGGCATGAAAACAATGGAGGGAGACGATGGCAATTCCGCAGCGTAATCATTTACATTTCCGGAATCGGCTGAAAATGTCGATACACCGTCCTGTCAAGATCACGTGGTTTTATATTACATTGAGTAACTATTGAAATCAAGTGGGACCATTATGTAGAAGTTAAAGGTATAAGTTATGTTTTTGTACTCTTTCTCTTCGTCTATGTATGGCTACACAACTGACAGGGGCACCTCTTCTTCTCCCAACTGTGGGGGAACGAAGTTTAGGTGATTTTGCATCCGGTGTATCATCCGACCAGACTCTTGACACATGTTTATCTGCGTATTAGTATGTAAAATTGTTTAATCTGCACGAATAAAGGAATGCATAAAGGAATGCACAGTTCAAACAAACCTAAAATATCATCAGGTCGTGCATCATCTTGAACCTGTAATTTCTCTCTTATGGCAGCGGCTAATAAATGCGGCGTCAACTCTTCTGTTGGAGCAGGACATTCGTCACGCTAAAAAAACACAATATTAAGTTTGTGTTACAAAGAATCTACTTTAACTTGGGATTAACGAATGCAAGGCTCAATCTATCTAACCTCCGATATTCGTCGATTAAGTTTTTCTTCAACTTCTCTGTTTTTCTTTACTTCTTCTAATTTCCTAATTAAAGTAGCTGCAAACGCGATTGGATCCACCTAATGTGGGTTTCAAAACCATCAAAATTAGAATGTTCATATGAAATATAATTATTATGCCTTCACGACATTGTAAGTGACATGAGCTGTTGTACCTCCTCCCTATTGGGTCCCTTGGGTTCTCTGCCATGTACGGGATAGCTTGGCAAAGTGTCCTTATTTGGTACTAGACCAGCAGCACCCGATTGAAATTGACTGATTTTTTCTAGATTGCGACTGGACGGTGGCATTTGGTAATGTGGTACTTTGTGGTGGTGGCCAGAATGTTTTTTGCTGACGGAAGATTGGTGATGAGGATGGCCACCATCATCAGTCATCGCATCGGAGGACATGCTTTGAACCTCAGAATCAACTCGGGACACCGGATTGTAAGGCGAGTACATAACATAATATGGAAACGGAGCTACAGATAGATTGCCCTTGTTCGCGTGGTAGTGACCAGTGACGGTCTCCCCTTTGCGAACTTTTCCATTTCCAATAACAGGGGTTGCACCTGGAACAGTGACGGCGGAAGCTCTAGCAAGCTGAGTGCATGAGAATCAAAAACCTTTTCATTAATAAATGTGAAATCCGATGAAATGTATACTCTTACTTTTCTATACCGATCTTGAACTCACGTGTAAGCTATACGGCTATTAGCCATTATGATGAACGTACAATGGATAGCCAAGTAATAGTTATATACATTTGCGCAATTCTCAGTATTCTAATTATATGTGGACAGTAGTTCGACTGCAAAGTGTGTTTGGGAGTAATGATAAATGAATAATGAGCAGCCCAATTATAAAATATCATTTATCAAATACTAAAATGAAGGGACAAAGCATTCATAAAATCTGACTAATTAAACACACTTTGGAGTCGAACTACTGTCTACATAATGTAATTAATCCAGACTCTGGACTTTCTGTAGAGACGAAAGGGATAATATGGAAATAATAGAGCATTTAAGCACCTTGGTTGACGTGTTAGTGCCAAAACAAATTATTAAGCACACTGAGAATTAAACATTTGTATACAACTTTTATTTGGCTAACCTTTGTACCTTCATAATAAATGCTAAAACGAAAGGTCATGTCATATTACTACAGTAGCAATAGAAAAAAGGTTACACAAGTTTACCTGAGTGGCGAGAAGACCTTCCTTTGTCAACTTAAGTTTGGCATTATGCGTTGAAGAGGCGTTATGAGGGTTGACACTCAGCTCTTTATCTTCATGGACGGTTTGCAGTATATTTGGCAATAAATTCAGTAAATTGGCAGCAGAGGATGTTGAAGGAGGGCTAGACAAAGAATGATGTGGAGATAATTCCCCATCAGCTAATCGACTTTGTAAAACTTCCCCCGTTAGGGGATCTATTTGGAATTTGTTTGCGCTACCACTTAATATTCTTTCTGTACTACTACTATCAACACTAGCACTCGAACCAACGGCCGTACTAACACCTGCTCCTCCTGGAGCATTCCCACTACCACCACTGACACTACTCGTTGAGCCGCCCAACTTTTGAGCATCTTCAATTGTTGATGATGTGTGAAGTTCTCCGGTTGCCACGCTCAGAAATATCTCACTCTTTATAAAATTCGGGTAGAGATTATCCCGCATGTGAGCCTCCACTTCTTCTTGGGCCTTGTCAAATATTTCAGTACTGAATTTTCCATCTTTAATTGACTGAGCGACAGTGGAACGAGTCTCCTCTGACAGGCCCAATAAATTCGAATTCTGAATTAAATTTCGGTAGATTGAACGAATTAACTGTGGTATTTTTGGTGGATCATCGGAACCTACAGCAAAAATGGATTCCTCTGTTAAGTGTCAGTATGTAAATGTGTAAGCATAACAAAGAAATAGAACAAACGTCATGATTACCTGTACTTTTCAGTCCTTCACAGGCCCAAAGGAAATTCAATTGAACTGAACATCCTTCTTGACTCAGGTATATTTCAAAAAGCTCTACTCCTGAATTTAAAAAACAATAATGTTTTTACATGAAACTCTTACTTTTAATCATTATTTCTTTCATTGCATGGCTCTCATACCTTCTTGATCTTCCAGGAGAGAATGAAGACCACGGGACCACCTTAAATTAAGTGACAATAGATTGTTGAGTAATTTAATTCGGAAGCTGACTTATTAAGCGCGCATAATATACAAATTCATAATAGCGAATAACGAATGTTTGTCAGCTAATGGCTAATACGAATGAACATCCTAAGTGCAGCATTCAGATTTCACGTGTTACGAATATATACACGTCACTTTGTTTTTCGCAAATACGAATACATATACAAAATGAATGAATGGAAACATAAACAAGTATTCGCCTTTTTCGATTGAACTATTCGTCTCACCCCTTAACAGATAGAAGTAAAAGATGTACATACAGTAGAGTGCAATAATACATTAACTAATTTAGACTTGGTGCTGTGATTATATTGTGTAATCCAGTTAATTAATTGTATGCGCAAGTAGTTATACTCCTTCTTGCTATTACTAAATATTCATGATGTATCCATACACCGAAACCACGCAACTTTCCAAGGGGTCAAACTTGTCGAAAAAAACTATTAGGGGGTCAAAATTTTAACCCAAAACAAAAACCGTTTCGACCGCATACCTCCATAAGAATCGACCATTCGGGGAGATTTTTATGGCGTTGTCAACTATTTTCGAATTTACCAGGGGGGAGTCAACGGAGACGATAGAGATTATGGTTCCGAGGTATGAATGTATCCTAATTTTCATTAGTCTATTGAAATACTGTGCAGTAAATACCTTAGCCATGGTGGTGTTGATGTCGTTGACGCCGACGAGGAAGAAGAACGTTTCTCCTCACAGTCAGCGGTATCTGTAAATAATATAATAACTTCCATTATATGGGTCAATTGGCATTTTAGTGCCAATAAGATGAATATTAAATATTTTACCTGTTACTTGGCCTAAAGATTGTGAAGGTGAAGGTGGTGTTGACAATAGTTTGGTAGATTCCTCTGCCATCATCTGCACTGATAACAGCTCACAGAATGATTCGCAGAGATGATCTGACGAGGAGTGAGCAAAAGACGCTGATTCCTCATTTCCAACATCGCATCGATAACTTTTGGCAGACTAAATCCACCAGATCAAATGAGTAAATCAAAATCTGAAGGATTTAGTATTTTTCCCCACACTTTATGATAGAAATTAGATGGTCCCTGTAAACAAATGGCAAAATAAGATTTTAAAGGTGATTCCATTTTCCCCAAACGCCGACAGTAAACAGTCCTCTTTCTCTTTTCCTAATTAAAAAGTCGGAACGTGTTTGCGTAACTTATGTGAAGTAGTAGTGTTTTAACACGACCCTTTGAACAATAAAATGATGCACCGAATGCCAATTCTCAATTGAATAGTAACAATGGAAGCCGAAGCATAAAAAAGCATAATACAGAGCACCCTGTATCAAAGCATCGTTAAACAATTTACGAGGGAAATGACAGCGACACCAAAGTAATCAATAAATAATAAAATGCAAACAATGACAAATATAAAAATTCTTCCGCTTTGTCGTGTTACGTGCATTACTATTGTTCAAAGAACACCGACAGCGCAATATAGCTATAAAATTATACGTGGAATCAAAACTTGCATACCTTTACGTTCTAATCGCAAATTAGTCTTAAATACAGTAGTACGCACTGCATTACAATTAGATCTAGTAACTGCATTTACTACATTGCATACCAAACTGTGCGCGAGGTTAGTTCGGCTAAGTCAAAGACCACAAATTGTTCTTAATTGGCAATTGTTATGTTTGTGCCTGCGCGAACTTTCCACGATTCACTATTGTTGATTGTCGGTTACTCCCTCACTCCCTGTGAGTCAGAACAAAATATTAATTACTTTGTAATCAATTCCAGTTTTTGACACTTTTTCTGATTTACAAAATAAATCCTAAACACAGCGATCCAGGTATTAAATACATCGATTAAAGCTACACGTAATTAAAAAGGTATAACAATGCAAAAGTCGGCGACTGTTGCCAGCAACAAAAGACAATCAAAATTTACTTAAATAGTTTGCAAAAACTGAAATACCACATACCTACATATACCATGGATGTCGGTATTGTGGGTATTAACTAGACTAGCATCTCCCACGAGTGGGTATCACTAACAATGTGACAATTCTTAACAAACAAGTCTTTACTGTATAATACAAACTTGGCAATACTATATACGTAATCCTAAGTCTCTGTTTGTTTATGGCAACTGAAAGCAAACAAGAACAATTTTAATTTTAAAGATTTACATATAATATGCAACCTGTACCTGTATCGTGTATATCATGAAATTAAAATTATGCAAATATTTACATAATTTTAATTTGCTTCTTAGTTAGAGCTAGGATTAATCTGTCAATGGTTTAAAAAGTAAAGCCTTTTTTACTGTAAAGTTGGGGTACAAAAATTACAATGGTCAACACTTAAAAGCAGCAAATGCAAAATTTGAGAAAAGTGCAAAATTAACGAAATTACTTGAGTTGAGTCACTTAAAATTCACGTTTAACTTGAGCCACTCAAATTCCTAAAGGAACACCAATGTCCACTCGACCAACCAACGAAAAAAGCTTCAATCTCATTATCGGACGATGGGATAATGCAGCGTTGAATTTGTTGTTGTTCGTATAATTAGAGCAATATCCAGAACCAAGTATGCCTACGAATAAAAATGCGAAGTCTCATTTGTGTTTGTTTGTCAAATAATGAGGTTATCCATTCAAGTGTAAAAAAGATGTGTGTACTCTCTCTGCATTCTAGGGGTTCAGTATTTAGAGTGTTTGATGATTAAACTGTCCTGCTGGAGAATTAACTAGACTTTATCTTGTGTAAAAGCAAAGCAGTCTCGTCATACTTCAACTCCAATTATTGCCAAGTGTGTACAAGTGTTACAATAATAAATAATATGGATATTTAATCACCTAAAGTCTAAAGTGATCGGGTATCCGCTTCACATGTACAGAGATGTGTATATGTGTATGCATTCGAGTTTATTGACTATTTCCTATAAATAAGTAGAAAACTAAGGTATTTTGGTAAACTGTAAAAAAGAATCTCAATTGTACATACATAAGCTCTAATAGCTCTCATGTAATGTGTCTAAGCAAATCCTTGGATTTAAAAGTGTGTATGTGTGATGTGTATGTGTACTACTGCTGCTGTACGCGTACACATAAATACATACAATCTTCTTCTGTCTGTATGTGTGTATGTATATAAGCTCATTCTCCACTCTAATATTTATAAATATGTGTAAGAACAAGGCATAACATCTTCGGAGAGAGCGAGAGAGAAAAGAGGAATATTTCTTGAAGAAATTATGTAGACGGAGATAGACAAGAATTCACTTACATTTTGGGGAGATGACGTCTTATGTGAAATGCATGAGAATCTCATGAGATGTTAAGTGAACTGAACTCGTTTCGTTCGTTTCTTCATTTCTCAAACAATTTCAATTCGGTACGTATTAAAACTTGAATCTTTCCATGTTGTGAAGAAAGCATTTCGGTTGGTTGGGCTGATCTCAGTTGGGCTGGATCAGCAGCTCCGCGTTTCACTTTCTTGTTTCTTCACAGTAAGCTTAACCCACGCACAATATGCTCTACATCCATACCACAACTACTAATCCAATGGTCATCTCGCTCATGTAACCCTTTTTCGCGCTTTGTCCTTTGCAGGATAGAGGATGTTCCCATCCCAAATCTACTCTTGCGGACTGTTCTAAGCGGTGTGAACAGCCATACCAGACTAACCAGACTACCCAGACTTGCTTTCTTTCCTTTATCAACATCATGTAAAGTAAATGGATTTAGAGCAAGTCTTTGGTAGAAAACTTTTGCATTTGCAAGCATTTATATGAAAACTAACAATAAGTATGTATGCAGTATAAACACCTATTCAAAGAGAAGAAATGATTTTCTGAGCGAGGGATTTTAAGAATTTTAAAGTAACTCTATGTTAACATGTTTACGAGAATTTGATAATTTATTCCGCTTTATTCTGTAATTTGGATTTTTTAATAGGTAAATGTATATAAATATTTTTCACCATATCACCGTTGGTGCGAATTACGAATGTAGTGACAGAGGGGGGGGGGGGG
>JABASC010005128.1:0-10709 GCA_019776185.1 Plutomurus gul
GGGGGGAAATTATTTCATATTTTAATGATGGATATTATTTTGATTTTTTAAACACAACATACTCAGAAGACCTAAGCTTCAATTGATCTATGTATTTGTGTTAATACGTATATTTACAATAATTTACATTAGTTTCTGTGGCATTTAAATAGATTAATAAATTATTAATTTCATTCCAAAGAAACATAAATGCCAAATTCTGGTCTAGCGAAATCAAATCACGTGGAAATGATACAGTATTTACCCTGAAGGTCCATTCTAAATAGATAGAACGAATCTGGGAAAACTTTATGAATCTTTCTTCGTTTAGTTTGCTTTATTTAATTAGAAAGCTGTGTATAATAAATGGGTCAGAGTTAAATTGACGGATGAAATAGCATTTAATAACTGCTTCCACTCTATAATTACGATAATTTAGCACCATTCCCAGCAAATTAAACAGGCAATTGACATCTGAACCATTTCCCAATGAGGAGCACACAGCACAGCGGAGAAGTAAGAGTTTATTTGGACACGTTCTCTCTTTCCATGCTGCTAATATTTATTATAGGGACAAAAGCTATTCCTGCGAATCTAATTGTTCCATCAATGGAACCTTTATAGACACATTCTATTTACTAACTAGTTAGGTACATTTGCCCTGCTCGTCGTCCATCCCTTTATACACAGAGGCACATTGCACTCGATTCAAGGAGTATTAAATTCCAATCAGCTCAATTCGTTACAGTAATTGAATTACACTTGAGTCTTGCGTATAAATATTATGTATACTAATCATATTCCCTGCCTAATGCATATCCACCCTAATAAAACCCATACGGATTACTCATAACATACTAAAACCGTAAAACAAGCTTAAAACGGTATATTCTGTCTATAAGGTTACTTATGTAATACAACTAACTGTGATAGTTATAAACTGTTTATTCAATTCAATATGTATATACAGTGTGTAAGTGGAGTAATAATGTGCAGATTATATTATACAGTAGGTTCGTGATATTATGATGAGGTTATATTATAAATGTCTATCTCTCAGTCTCAGCTTAGACAATACGGAGTATACCAACGGAGTAAAAGGCAGGATACGGTTATTAGTGCACTCGTATTCCAAAAGCCAAAATTGAATAGGAAACGAATGGATTCATGTGAAAGCTCTATTGAAACTTAAGTTGAATTAGTCCAGTGTATATTAGTATAAGGAATTATATGCCTGTGTTCAAGCAATAGAGTATAGACTCTTGCAGAAGAGCACTTGAAAATGTTCTCTGTCTCTCTCTACGAACACTCACTAATATAACAAGGCATAGTTGTTATGGTGGAGGGTGTGCGTGCATATAACGGTATATTATTTTAGAAGTTGAATTGATGGAGAAGCAATCTAATTGAAGAGTATATATTTTCAAAAAGCAGTTTCAATCCCTGAACAACGAAGCCACTCATAGTTGTAGCATTAGTAAGTAGACAGAGAGAGAGAGACGGCGAAAAGCACATAGAGAGAAATTAATGAACATCAAGCGAAAGCTCTCTGGCTGCACGCGTTTGAAGCAAAGTCTCTCTTTCTCTTGTAAGATCTCGCATTTCGTCCCGTGCACTCCTTTCGTCAACTTTCCATTGAATTTGCTCTGATTCTTACAATTAGTTTGCCCAATTCAAGTCAAGTAAGTAAGTTGGTTTTAACTTGACTTTGGCTTTCATTTCATTTCCTTCATTCAGCTTTGTTAATTAATAGGGTTACACTTAAGTCTGATTTTAGGTTGGTTGGGGGCTTAGGAAACTTGGATGAGTCCAATGTGCTCTCTTCTTCTTCTTCCTCCTCCGACGCTTTCAATGAACTTGGCAGTTTATAGGAAGAACGGTATCTCTTGTCGTCTTCTATCGTTTGCCTTTATTTCTATATACACGCAATTTATAAGAGTATACATATTTACTATGCCATTCATTTCTGAATTTCTATAAAGTTATTAGAAATAGGGGCTCTCTCGCATCATCATCCCATCTCATCGTGTGTGCGAGCTCTATTTGTGATTTAATTTGTATGGTGAGACCTTTGCGGTGGTAGGATGTAGTACGTATGAAATGGTGCAGCAGCAACTCCATACACGCACACGATTGCAATGTGAATTTGCTAAGTTGAATCCAGTTGACTTTCAGTTCGTTCTCTATAAATACACAACAGACACTTCATTTCATTTCGGGAGTGAGAGAGAGAGAGTCGGTGATGTTGGGAGAGAGAAGCTATTCATAACGTAAATTGGCATAAATTAGGGCGGAATTGCTCTTTTGCTCTTCAACTCTCTTTGAGGAGATTAGCTCTGTGGGGTCTTATGGAACTTCTCTAACAGATTTCAATTTACTTCGATTTCAATTCACTTAAATCATACAAATGCTCCTCTCTCCAATGAAAGTGAGAAAATCCTTTTCTCATTATAATCAAATACCATTGCCTAAATCTATGTATGTATGTATGTTCGGGGTGAATATTAATAAGTATATTCAAGCAGAGGATTTCGTCTGTTACTAAAAATGAATGGATGTAGTAAATAGTTTGGAGAAGTTGAGGGTTCTCTTCATTCTCTTCTTCAATTGATATAATGTGTAATTTGTGCATAGTGAGTTCAGAGGGCAGACCATTGTATTATTAAATTACATTGAAATTCGGTTTCTCTCTTTAATTCTGTCCTTGCAACAATTTAATTTTTATTAAATACTCCATTGTGACACACTTATATAAATATTCTTGTACTTACATAAATATTTAACATTACTTTATACAGTAAGATATACAATACGACTACATGTACACAATCACACATGGTCAGGTCAAGTATTTAACTGACGGATTCTTTTATTGCATTGTCAAGTCAAAAAATATTAAAAATCTGTTGAATTAAATCCTTTACAAGCTAAACATAATATGACAACTTCTATACTCTCGTACAGATACAACTGTATTTTTAGAACGTAAGAATTGTATTTTTACATCTGAACAATGACAATGGTTCTACGGATGTATGTATGTACATAAGATATGATGCAATGCAAACAATTCAAAAATACTTGCACATAGGGCTATCGATCAAATGCACAGGACATGGCCTGAGACTGACAAGGTCGTCAACTCACATTTAACGAAAGTGCGAGGTATAAAAGCATGTAGAGTAAATGCATCATGTCAGCAGTGTCTCCGTAGATGGTAGAGAGGGGATAGTGATTGGAACTTATAAGTAAAACAGACATTGCATGGACAATTAAATTGCTATTACCATAATTTTAACATTCACAGACGAAGTACAAGTCATCGCCGAATACATTGCTTAATTTTTTCTGTATAGAGGCGCACGTACACTCAGATGCATTGCCAATATATAAATAAAAAATAATGCACTATGTAGTATGCTAATTAACTCAGCACAATAAGTTTTAGACAGCTACTCTGGCGCTTATATCTCGAAATCTGAACATGAGTGCACTGTACAGTGAATGAGCACTCGTGTCTATTCTTTGTATTAGTAATTGTAGCAAGTAGACAGGGAAAACATGGCAGTACGATACACACCACACATAAGGTAAAAGTGACAATAAGTGGGTAGTCGTAAATATAGAAAACGTGTGTTTAACACAAGCGAGAGATGTAGTGTTTTGGAAGGAAGGGGGAGCACAGTGAGACTTGTTGCGTATACGAAATGCAATGTAAACAGATAATATTACGTTTTATCAGATCAAATTGCTGTGTACGTTTAAATAACTTATTATATTACGAGGTATAGTATATAATAATGTAATGTATATGATTAACTAGAACATAAATTGCTATTAGCTGAAAATAATCCGGTGGCTAATTGTCAACAGAGTGAGACTAATTATTGGGGCTGAGGGGAAGTTAGAGGTTGACCCTGCTGTTGTTCCTCTGGTCTCGTGGTAGATCGACTCAATACCATTCAGCAAGTTTGAAACGATTTTTCTTGCGTCGGCATTGCCACAATTGGAAAATTGCCTGCCAATGCATTGAGTAATGTCGTGCAGATTGCTGTGTACAGGAAAAAATTGTTCAAGTTATTTAGTGAGCTACGATTAATTAAAGGGGATATTGTATTACTAGTTGCTAGTATATAGGTACTAGATTTCCTATTGATTTGTAGGTGAACGTGGCTGCTGAGCACATGATCACTTTGTTGCTACTTTTCGTATGCTAAGGTAATGCTGATAGACTTCCGTATTTGGTGTGGTGCCAAATTGGTGGAAATGAAATGCTTTTTGTATGACAGGCTGTTTATTTTAGTTTGATGGAATAATTAAGGAAATCGTGGATTTCGGAGAATACAGCCGGATGAATTATTTTACGATTTGGATATTTATAGCATATTAATAGCTAGGTTGAATTCTTTATAGGTAATGTAATTTCTTATTAAAATTCTATATATAATATACATATTTACTCATTTTATATTCACATTTTGGTACCACTTCAAATGACATTTATCGCATTCATTGTTTCTTCGCAAGTTCATTTTGCTATTTTTATAAAACAAATGTAATTTGCCCTTTCTGTAGAATTAGAATGATTATTTTCCTGCACATAATCACAACTACACAATAACATTCCCTGCGAGTCTGCGAGTCTACAGTAATCTATATTCCAACCATAAAATGCATGATAGCAAATTAAATAAAAATATCCCCTTTGTTAATTACAATACTTGAGCATCTGCTTCTTAGGTAAGCAGCGTAATTAATTATTCTCACATAAATACTTGTTTGTAGATCTACAGAAAAATGTTTTGCAATTTTCTCAACGAGAACATGATTTTTTCTTCAATTCACGTGCATGGTAAATGTTCCATACACATTAATGTGATATCACCGTGTATTCTGTTGGATAATTTCACATTTGCACCAAGTGAAAAAATACATGCCTTCGGTTTGTGTGTTGCTAAAATTACTTTCTTTGGTTCAATTCTTTCCATTCTTATGTTTAGATAGATATTTTTTAGGTTTCATTTGATTTTGTTATGGACCATGGATCAAATCATTAATGATTAAAATGGTTAAGGAGAAATTATATGTATTTCCAAAATGCATACCTGTCTAATTCCTCTTTGGTTTGCGTGGAAGTAAATGTGAAGCAAGCTCCAATTTCTTTCGTTAAATGAGACAAGTGATCTTTCAAACACGCGTCTCCTCCGTTTTCCCAGAAACCTATTATAAGTGGAAACAAAACGAAAACATCAAAACAGGAAATACACACTAATCACTCTGAAACTTTATTGAAGTGAGTACTGAAAGTTAGTCAGTATTACATAATATAGGCCATTAAACCATATGTGTATTTATAATTATAAAGCAATATCATAAATCTGTAAAATAAACTTTGTAATACATTACGAAAAAGGTAATATACATTCTTGTGAAGATTGCTGTGTATAGGAGAAAATTGTTCAAGTTATTTATTTAGGTAGCCACGTGCGATTAATTAATAATTAAGGTACTACGTATTGGGTTACTAGTTGCTAATAGATTTCCTATGGATTTGAAGGTGACCGTCGGAAGAAAATATTTTGTGAAAATGAAATGCTTTGTATTTTGTTTAATATGGGTAATTAAGAAAATCATGGAAATAAGCCGCATGAATTATTTTACCATTCGCTATTTATAATAATATCAATACAATAGGTAGAAATTGTATTAATTCAAATCACTCACGGATAAAAACCTCATTATTATCTTGACAGATTGTGTCCGATAGAGCCAGCATGAAGTAGAATACAAACTCCTGCTGACCACTAAAACATTTTTCTATCAGATTAAAGCTTTTTTCTTGGCATTTTCTTTGTTCAGTCCAAATTGCACATTGGAATGTGACTTCCTTCTGAATTGCTTTCGTTCTCTTTGCTGGCTCCAGAGATTTGAATGTCTCCAAATTAGAATATGTCGAAGCCGCTTGAGTTGGATTACAAGAAGCAAATTGATCCTACAATAATACAAAGTAGATCAATTGATAAGTTAACTAAAAATTGCGCAAAGAGACGGGTTTCCTGAAAATCTTTAATATTAATTTTCTCTGAATTTTTACATCTGGTACATAATAATTACGTTCCTGTTTTCCCAGAAATAACACAATTTTCAATATAAAACGCAATATGAATTTTTTATAGTTTGATTAAAGCAGTACAATTTACAAAGGGGAGATATCCCGCATTATATTCCACAATTAATTCTTCAGTATTTTACTATTTACCCACCAGTTCTTCCTGCTGGACCGTTTGATTTTTAGTACCACAATGTGATCTCAAGAAATCCTTGAGTCGTTTTTGAATCAACTCCTGGTTCTTTTCTTTGTCTTTGTTCTCCTCTGCTTCAGTAACACTCACAACCAGTACACAAACTAACACACATACACACAATGAATTTAGCCCAAAACTGCCCATTTTTCCACCAAATTAGCTTTTACGTTCAATCGGACCAAATTAAAGGACAAGGAATATTTAAATCCCTTGCTCAATGCACTGCACAACAACAACGTAACAAGGAGACATTGAGCAATGGACACTTTCAGCACTGAATAGGCAATCGTGAACTGAAGAGGGGAAATGATTATTCAAACACACACAACACATAGTAAGTACACCTTAGCTTACCTCACAGTGTTCCATATGTGGCTCTTTTTGTCTCTCTTTTCTTTGTCTCTCACAGTGGTAAGCTGATAATGCCTGCATGTACATAATTGGATTCTGATCTCGACAGAGAAGTTATAAAGCGGATGAGGATATGTATGTGAATGTAAAAATGTTAGACTTACCTGTCTTGTCTTTCGTGAGACTCACACTCAACGCTCACTACGTATATACAATATTTATAATGCATGTGTGCAGGTCGCAGGTATACTTACACAACACACAACACCTCAAAGCACATAAAAGTACTTACAACCAGGGTTTTGCTTCTAAGAAATGCATAGACCACTCTGGGTGCAAGAAATGAGTAGAATATAGAGTGGGACAGTGTCTATAATATTTTAAATAGCAAACCAATCAAAATTAATTGAACCATTTCTTGCAGGGTGGGTTGTAAAATTGGTAAAATAGTGGAATAAACGGAACCCTGGCTGCAATTCATAAGTACATAAAGAACTAGAGTGGACAAGCGGCAGAGAGAGATTGTCTGTTGTGGAGGTCAGCTCTTAGAATTCTTATGTGTGTGTGCTTTTTGTGTGTGTCTCTCATTTGTATCAATTTTTTACAGGACGAGGTTATCAGTTAAGAATAAGACTGTGTGTGCCCTGTGTCTTGTTCACTCACAGTCTAAATAGCAAGTTGGAGCACACACAAACACTTGGATGAATATAAATTCCACAGTAGGTACTTATCGTTGTATGTGTGGTACTGCCCCCTAAACTCTTACTTTCACACACATGCATGCATCATTTCACATTTATATCACTATGTGTATTATAGGAATACCTACATATACAAATATCGCTCGTGATGTGCATTATGATTTAATCGAACCAAAGTCACAATTCACAGCCTGTAGAGAACGGAATGGGTCAGAAAAACAGTACAGAAACTCTGCTATGGGAAACCGGTCAATGTAATAATGCAATCTTTCGAAAGGATTTTTCATTACTACGCTATAGTTCTACCTGTGTGCTAGTTAGGTACATACGAGTACACTATACGAAATTTCGATACGAAACTTCTATAAGAAATATCTGCTTGCAATTATGTATGTAGATGTTTCTTATAGCATTTTCGTATCTGTCCACACCTGTTAAGCAGTGCAGTGGTATTGTTGGTATGTCATGGTAATATTAAATGGCGTATATAAGTACCATATAGTGCATAATACATGAAATAGTAAAATTATTCACCTCTAATGGTAATATACTTACTTTTAGTGGTAGAGGTGGTAATTTTGCATTAATTGAAGAGCAAGGCAAACGGCTATTTTATAATGTCATTACGAAGCATACAAAATATAGCACATGGTGCACACAGTATAAAGAAATGGGCCAAGAAGCTGTGTTGTGTACATTCAAAGCGGAGCTAATTCAAAATGTAGGTAACTAGTCTACGACTTAATCGTTGGCGATTTCAAGCGAATTCGTGAGAATTTCGTTGCATCACGTAAGGAAAACGAGAGTTTCTGAATGAAAGTAAAAAAAGAGTCAAATACCATATTTGTTTTTACTGTATCTATTTAGTACTTAAAGTAAACATAATATTATCTCTCTTGTGCGTAGTACACGGTACAAACATACATAACAAGGGAAATGTGTTTTTAATTCTATAGTTGCGATTGGAAGAATAGTAAGTTACAAGATGATCTCACAATCAGTCTAAATAAATAGTCATTTTACACAGATGCAAGAATTTAAAAAATCAATGGAACAAAGCATAATTCCGTGAAATTAGCTGATATTATATTATGCTGTGCATTACACTGTGCACTTTATGTACGTTTTGAAATATAATATACATTAAAACCAGAGCTTGGATAATCCAGATTAAGGATTATTAATCCTTAATGCTTCAATCCAGTATCATTTTGTCTCCAAATTAATCCTTAATGCTTAATCCGCAAGCTTCCCTACTAAATACTAAATATAAGTTTTAATATAAAACTTATATTGTAATAGATTACTTTGCAGTTTATTCATGGTATCTAGTTTACTATAAATATGTCTACAATAATAAATGTACTGTGGAATTGTGATTTTAGCAGTAAAGGATGCTGTTGGAAATTCAGACAAGCTGCCTATATATTTTATTTTTTTTGCATTTCACAAAATATAAAAGAGTACCTAAGACTTAAGACCGATAAGCAATTTCAAAAACCTGTTTATAAATTGGAATTAAGATGAATAAATAAATTCGAAGAACTACGCAGCGTCAAACCTAATAATATTTACTCGATAAGAGATAGAATTTTAAGTGAACACAGAAATTATATGCTTGAAACTGTAGATTCTATCTGTGATAAACTTTACAAACAAGTGATAGTAATAGTTGAGCAAAAGCGTCCGTGCAACTTCCTAAACACCACTACGCAAATCATTTCTTGAAAATTTATATCTTTTATAAGAATGAATAAATAACAATCGATAGTCTTTGGATGTCAAAAACCTTTTGGGTTTCTTGTATGTATTTATGTGCACATTCCAAGGCTGTGGTTAATTACGTAGCGACAATTGCGGCAAACTTAATCAGGTTCACATTTACCCATGATGGACTCTAATGAGTCCAATAGTTTTCTAAGCTTCCCTTATTACTTGCAACTTAAAACTGCGTCATGGAATTTATTCATTAAAAAATGACATTTATTTTTACAATTTTGTCACAACCACAAAATGCAATTCTATAAAGATCATTTGATTAACCCATATTTATTTATAGATTACCTGTATGACACAAATTAATTGCAGCTAATTATTCTAATGTAAATGCGTTCCCGTCCTTTAAGCGTCTTGTATGATCCAACGGACATTGTTATTGTTCCCTTGGCCATCTGTACCCAAAATTTCTAAGGAGTCGCTGTGCGAAGAGTCGATTTTATTTCTGTGCCAGTACGGGTTATTCATGTCCACCTCAAAAAAGGTACCATCTCGGGCTCTATATAGCGCCTTGCAATGAACACCAGTCATAAATCCATTACTTTCCATTCGAAAAACAGATGAAGAATGATTTAGAATTTCGTGTTCCGGGAACATTTGAGATGTCCACCCGCCCCATTTGCAGCTATTGCTTTTGAGTTTGAAATCCTTGCTGGACTTGTTGAACAAAATGACATCTGTAGACCTTGCAGCTCGATCATCACCAAATACGACTTTTTTAAGCCGTGCAAATGCACTTTCCTGAAACGGAGCAGTTAATGTGTTGGCCTGCGACACAATTGTACCAACCAATATCGGATCCATGGCCTAAAAAAAAGTTCAATAAATTTAGGAAAGGAATTTGGAATTTTTTGAATAGTTTTGACTTTTCTAATTTTTCAATTACATTTAATGCTACAGTATAAAAATATTTACGAATACTTACATAGACCGTCGTGATGTAAAGTGAACAGATCAGAAACACTACGCAAACCTTCATTACTACAAATTTTGTGCGGTCTTCCTCGGTTAAACCGCAGCACAAAAGAGCGATTCACACTGGAGAAGGCGTCGTTTTTATAACGATTGGAAATATTTATTCTATCCTCCAAAGAGCGGTAGTTGTGGTAAAAATGTGAAGTAGTGGTCTCAGTGCAGCTGATTTTTGCCCTGCTGGACTGCTCATCATCTGTATCGTAAATGTGGTAAAAGATATGGAAAAATATGTGTTTTTTTAATGCTAAATGATTTCCAATGATTTTCAACAAATACATACAAGGAAAATGTGGTCAAATTCAAAAGATTTGTCAGCACGCCCTTAGTAAATGCTCCAAATATACAGAATTATCTTTTTACCATATGACGGGTTCACATGCTGTAATAGCTTTTGAATATTTTTACTCAATGACCGCGACTATCCTTAATTCTACTTTCAGTGCGTCAATGAATGATTCTAATCGGACTAAACAAAACGCTAAATAAATACTTCAATTTGCTCTTGAATTGTAATATGATAAAAACAAGTGCGACATAAAAAATTAATATATCCAGGAATTTAAACCTAAAATATTCTCGATTTCTCGTAATCTCCTTTGAGAAAATACACCTAATCCAATTT
>JABASC010005129.1:0-10708 GCA_019776185.1 Plutomurus gul
ACATGGAATTATGGAATTTAGGGACGATCCATTAATGATGTCTGCAATTTATTGGGGTGGGGGTTTGTAGACAAGGCCGGGTATACCCATGACATTGCGCAGCGGCCATGTTTTGACGACAAGGGGGTCCAAAATAATTGCAGACGTCATTAATGAATCCCCCTTATGGAGTTTGTATAACTTTTGTTTGCTAAGTGAAATTTTATTGGCCTTTTTAAATTGTTTAGGTTGGGTGTTTGCAATATTTTGAAATGGAGCTTTTCATAAATATAAAAACGACCAGTTTAATCATTTGACTTATTCAAAGCGACAATATTTAAATTATTGAGGAAGCACAAAACCTTTATTGGTGGATTTTGAGCTTGCATTGTACGTGGGGGTCATACCCAACCCAGTCACATCTTGTTCAGATTAAATATCTCTTTCAATACCAATCTAATGTTAAATCGTAAATTTTGGTGTTAGCACGAGTCCTGTAGTGGGTCGGGCGGGTTTTATTGTTTTTTTGTATTAAAAAAACCGACCTCAAAATCAAATACACCGCACCCATGGGGGTCGGTTTTTATTAGTGTGCATAAATTGCCAAAGCAGTTTCCCCAAGCATTTTAGTGAATTTCTACTGTGACAAAAGTATAACATGTTTTCTTCCAGCAAAGTCCCTGTAAAACTACTAATGAAATAAAAATCAAAAAATTGCACGTTACATTGAGTTTATTAGGCGAAAATAATATTTAAGTGTTCTACAGACTTTCGTTGGCACCACAGAAAGTCCAACTCGAGTAATATTCATTTTAATGCAATGTTATCATTAGGGCGTAACACTACAATAGTTATGCGTAATAGTCAGGGCCGGTCTTAGGTAATTTGGTACCCTGGGCAAAGCAGAACCGGGCGCCCCAGAATGTCTGATTTTCTGAAATTGAGTTCCAGTATTTTCGGTAAACCGAATCTCAGGCATTGAAGACTGTTGCAAAGAAATCCCTTAAATACCAACATTTACGTTTGCTAAATTATTTTAATTATTGTAATTTGCTGTTGTCAGAACATTAAATAAAGCTAAGGTTGATGGTAATGAAAACTTCAACTTTTTTGGTATATATTCATAAATCAATCAAAGATTCAAAAGGAAATAAAATATAGATTATTTAAATTACTAAAAGAAATCAAAAACAAAATTTGAAATAGGTAAAGGCAATTTATTTGAAAATATAATTTTGGTATGTCATTTTGGACGGCGTCCAACGAACAATTTCGACACATTCGTTGAGTAGCCTTAACAATCTATTATCTATCCAAAGAAGATAATTTATTGACAGTGGTACAAAATTTTACAATTTTGTGCCTTCACCTAAAGCTGATCTTGGTTATTTTATTTTAAAAAATAGTGTGTAATTTTAACAAATATAGATTTTTTTAACCCTTGAAATTTACTAATTGTTTGTATCCTAAATGTATTTATGCATGCCGCTAATTTATAGATATTACATTTTAACGAAGCGTAGTAATAACGCCGATATTCCCGCCAGCGCCCAATTTCCAAGACAAACACCACAAAGGCTGTGAGATTGAATGCAGCGTAAAAACGAAAAATATTTAGCATTACGTTTACGTTGACCGACAATAGTTTTCCCGTCAATAATAATTATTCTTATAAATTACAAAATGCTTGGCATCTAATCAATGTTCCCATGCCAAAAGTGTTTCAGCGTGCCAGTTACCACATTACCATCAAGCAAATGTCTTCGACACGATCATTTATAAATATTTAAGAAAAAACTTGTATGCCGAAACGATGGAAGTCCAACATTTTCCCTGTTAAACAAATTGAGTGAGTAAATTCATTCATAGAAAATAGGACTCATTATGCTAATGACAACAACTTCTAATGCAGTGGTAAATATTTTCTTGTCCATGTTTTGCTAAGGATTAAACAATCTGGTACCTTCCTATAGAATATGCGGTAGAGGAGCAAGGCCAGTCAGCTCAATATTTTGACCGTCCTGTCATTCTACACTACATACAATGGAGTAAAGAGTTTTTAATAGTCAAGACAAGTCACTTTCAATTACTGATTAAATTTACTAACTGATTTTTGTATCTATTTACAGTATAAGCTTGATTTCCTTTAAGCATCCGAGATGTACTAAAATGCAAAAATCGAATCACATCTAGTGTTTAGCTAAATCTCAAGGGGCGGAGGGGGGGGGGGGGTTGAACACTTAAAACCCAAACCTAGATCCGCCCTTGGTTAAGGCATTCCGATTCAGAGGTAATGGCTTAATATTGTGTATTGAAGCTGACGCCACAAAACAGATCAACTATCTATTGAAAGTAATATAAATCTGATTTTCTAATTTGCAGATACGCGATTATACTTGCAAATTATACAATTACATATTTTATTATTAAGATTAGATCCAATCATATTTTCCTATTTGTATGCTAAGTGCTTTCTATGTTTGCATTATATGCTATAAAGCACCTTTAGCTACCTATTTTGGGAAAATCTATTTTAATCTAATATTTTATTTTAATATTTTTGCGTATACGTAAATTTGATAGTCAGATTTTTATACAAGTTTCGTCAGATATTCCATTTGTTTGTTTAATTATTATGCAATGTAAGCAATGGAATGTGAACGGAAATGCGTCAATCGATATTATTTTTTGTTTGGAGAGAGACGTCAATCTATCAGAATAAATTGTATTTTAATTACTCGTAATGCTCCCTACATTCCCTACATAGGAATATGGATTTAATAATGCGGCCAAAATACAAACCGCTTTCATATAAATAGTAACGGGGATCAAGTAGTTTTAGTCACTAGATCGGTAGCTTGAACACCCAATTTTCAACTCGAATTTTTACAAGTTTCTTAATTAATACAATTTTGTATTGAATTAAAATTAATCATGAAGCCACAAACATTCAACTTGATAAAGAGCTGGAAAATTGTGACAATCATTGGTGTGTGTCTTGTGTGGTGTCCATTTCCTGAAGCTGAAGCCAGAAGTCTATCTACATCGGAAGTTTCGGAAGAAGCTACTTTAGCTACTGAAGAAGAAATTCTACTCTTAAGCAATGGAAATGAAGGAGAAGTTCTGATTCCCAATATTCAATTTCAAAGTTTTGACGATGAGTATAATGGAGACCAAATAAATCTAAATACTTACACGAATGACGTGGAAACATCTGGAGACAAAATAAAGGATTTACAGCAAACTCGATTTCTGGGGAAAGCCTTTAAGTGGGTTGGAAAAGCTGTTGGTGATGCCGGGAAATGGACTGGCAATGCCGTTGGTGATGCCGGGAAATGGACCGGCAATGCCGTTGGTGATGCCGGGAAATGGACGGGAACAGCCGTTTCGGATGCCGTCAAATGGACTGGGAATGGCATAAGTGATGGTTACCACTGGCTGGCACAAAATTCAAACCTCGATGAATTTTTGGAGCAACTAGAACCCCGCTGCAGTTACGAATTCGGCCAAAGGGACTGGAGATGTCGTTTGGATTAGAATGCAGATATTCCATTGTTATCACTGCGCTCAAAGTAATTCTATACACTTCTTGAAAGAAATTGAGATTTCCATTTCCAATGTTAAATCAAATAAGGCAAGATTGTCCAAATTTATTTGTTATTGGTAATTCAATCAATAAAATCAGCGAGTTTATTCTCTGAAAAAATATTTTCATAACATTTGTTGAACGAGTTTCAAAAAATTGCGCCGAGAGCACATCCGCATTATATTAAAAATGTTTAGCATTGCATGTGCACTACCTTTTCAATCCAATAGTACCTCAAGACAGAATCGAAAATGAACACGAAAGCTCATAATTGGTGCATGATAGTGGCAGCTAGGACACCATGGTTAGAATTGAGTTATATGGGGTGAGGCAACCTTTTATAGTAATAGTAATTGTTAATATTTCGCGAACATCAACCCGTGGCGATTAAACAAAAGTAGCGTTTTAAGGGGGAACTATTTAGGATTTTGGCACGAAATTTATCCCCCCAAATGGGGATGAAAACGCCCCAAAGACAATCATCTTGTGATTTCAAGAACTGAGTCATCCACACGGGGAAAATACCCGTTAGGTCGAAGAACCATTTATGATCCCTTGAATTGTGATGGAAAAGACGTCGGACTAAACATATTGGAATCAGAATCCTCAGATCGAGACATCGAAAGGACGTAGAATTCATCGCAGTATGTATTCCAGAAAACCAACAGAATTCTCAGATCTGCTCCAATTTTTGATTACACCTTTATCATTGCAATGGAAGCATATGGCATCTCTCCACCCCCAAAACTTTTACAGTGCAAAAATTGGTAGGCAAGATAATGGCCACCAAAATTTCTTCGTTGCCAGGGTACTGTAATTTTTTTTTGAGTTTTGAAATAAGACCTCCCACGACCCCCAAATTTAATGGCTGATCGGGATGCAGAAAATTGTGCCGATAATTTTTGGTGAAGGTAAAAAGGTTCTATCTGTTATAGTTCTCGAGATATTTCAAATAAACCAACTTTGAAATTAAAAGCACACGAAAACATGCAACTTTTTAAAGCTTTCAATCGTTAATATCTCCGCAACCAGTAAACATAAAATGCTCGCTTGACCCACCAAAATGATGCTGTTTTTTTGCGATTCTTGTGAGCTTACTAACTAACCTTTGTACATCAAGGGTTAAAATTTGGTGTCAAATGTTTGACCTTCTATTGACGTAATCGATCACCCTATTTCCAACGGAAGGGGTTTGAAAGCTGAAAATTTTAAATTCCTATGAAAAAATTATAAATTTTTCAAAATAAATAAATAAATTTTAGTGCGCATAAACATAACATTTAAATTTAAACTTCAAGTCGGGGTCTTATTAGCTATTAGCTTATTAAAAAAAGCGGGAAAAATATTCATTCGCCGAATCTTAAAGAATTAATATAAAGCACTAAAATCTCAACCCCCATATTTCACTCACCCTCCCCCCAAAAAAATTGAAAAAATACAGAACATTTTAATTTTACGCCATCAATCTAATCTCAAGAATAATACCTCAGTAATGAATTTACCGTAGGACGAGTGAGTGTGTGATTTTCAAAATTAGCATATATGCTAATTCAGATATATCTGTAAACCTCAAAAGGAACCGATCACCTACCACCACACAGCATAAAACTACATCCAGACCTAAATTCACCCGCTAGTTGTGAACTTCTCGAAGTTGAGGGCGCGAGTATCTTTGCTGAATCTTTCACTCCATTGTTTGTAAATTCAATTATTTCTCTTAGTTCTCTGGGTTTTATATATTTTGTTTAATTTTTACGCAGCACATCACAACAGCTGATCGTATTTTTGGTTTTTGTGTGCCCCCCTCTTAATTCCTCTGAGAAGGCAAAAGTTTTTGAACCATTCGTTCGAAATACTTTCGAAATGTACGATCAATTCAAGAACATAAAAAACTTTTTGACGGTGAGCCCGGTGTGCAGGGAAGGGATCGTATTCATTTTACACTATCAATTAACCAGCGCGCTGCTAACAGTACTTAGTATTCTGGTATCCTCGAAAATGTACTTTTTTGAAGCCATTCAATGTATTGGGGATAAAAGCTTTTCGAAAGATATGAGTGCTATAAATGCATTCTGTTGGATCCATTCGACGTACACAGTCACTTCTCAATTGGATAGACGTTTAGGTGATTTTTACTTTGTTATTAACAATTAAAACTCAGTTATGAATTGAATTAAATATGACAATTAACAGTCACTGCTACAATCTTTAATGTATTTAATTTTATTATTTTAACAGTTGGAGTCCACACAATCTATCCTGGAGTTGGTCCATTGTCTAGCCCCCATGAAACTGTAAGATACCATCGGTACTATCAATGGGTGCCTCTTGTCCTGTTCATCCAAGCTTTATGCTTCCTTTGTCCTTGGTAATTGGTTACTTACTCTGATTTCTGCGACCTAAATCAATAAATACAGTACAATTAATTTTTAATTTTGATTCTTATTAAATGTGGATAACTTTGATGTTTAGGTTTATATGGCGATGCTGCGAGCGGGACCAAACGAAAAATTTCATTTCTCATTTACAAATCTTTAAAAGCACCAAAGAAGTGAAATTGAAGACACAGGAGGTCGTAGAATATTTTGTCGCCGGGATTAACTACCGTAATTGGTTTGCGTATCAATATGTACTGTGTGAATTCCTAAACCTGCTAAACATAATTTGTCAAGTTTACTTTACGAATGTATTTATCGATTATGGATTTACAACAATGGGATTCGAAGTTGTGAAAGCACTGAGAAATCCGGATCGACTACAGCGCGCTGATGCAATGGCTTCTGCTTTTCCAAAACTCGCAAAATGCACATTTAACAAGGTATCCTACACGCGTGTATTATTTAATCATGTGGTTTTTTAAATTTTATGTTTTTTTGGTTTGTAGTATGGACCGACCGCACAAATTGTGCCTCATGACTTCGTGTGCATTCTACCAATGAATAATATGAATGAGAAAATTTACTCCATTTTGTGGTGAGATTTAATTGTTTTATAAAATATGCGGTTTCCTAATTAAATTAAAGTTTTCAATTCTTCTTTGTAGGTTCTGGTTCTTCCTTTTAACTATTGTGACGGCTGTAAACTTGGTTTATCGAGTTGTGACTACATTTTTTAGATTTTCGTGGAGAGTACGGCTACATTTTATGTCACGAATAACAGATTCGAAGAATTTAGATTTAATTGCCACGAAATGCGGTGTTGGGGATATGTTCTTTTTGAGTCTTCTTGCACAAAATGTTGATGCAGTGATTTTCCATGGGTTTTTGGCTGAGCTGGCTGTAAAACTAGAAAATAAGAAAATTCTATTGGATGATGAGGGAGAGGCAACTTCTGCTAATCCTGACACTTTGGAAGCAAACGCTGAACCACATTGCGTCAATAGAGAGGATTGCTAATATACATATTTCCTCACTAAATAATTAATTTCTGACCTTAATTGCTCTTTGTTTTTAATATTTCTAAGTATATATTTTCTCATAGAAAAATAATGCTTGGTAAAAACGTTGCACAAATATTGAAGCATCCTAAATCAAAACGTTCTTACTAAGTAAACATTTTTCTCGTATGATATATATTATGTTCGATATTTGTTTGTGTATTAGCTTATTACAATGTCACTCATTTGATCTCAGATCAGTTTAATGAATTAAATAATCTCCTCCTTTCGAATCTTCCTTCCGTAACACTATTTATTTACTATCCTTAAAAAACCATTCATAGAAATTGTGGATACGGAGCAGGGTTGTAGTTGTGGTATGGTATTTCCACAAGGTAAAAAACCGAATTTTACCACTGGTAAAATTACAGTATTTTTGTGGTTGTTACCACTTTTATTGGTAAAAATTAACTCAATCTTTCTCATCGATGCCGTGAATACAGCGTGTATGCTATATCTCCCTGTTAAATACCAGTGGTAAAAACGGTTTTTACCACTGGTATCGTAAACAAATTGCAACGCTGAATACGGAATGACAAATCGACGATGCTACTTCTTAGTAAGGCAAAAACACAACTTGGAAGAAAATAGTGGACGCTACACGAAAGTGAACAAGTTTAATGTGTAACACGTACATATCTTCCAATGTAAATACGATGTATGTACGAAATGCACAGCTATCACAAATACTGACCTTTGACACGCACGCTTGTAACGCGTAGACCTAATATTTAATCGTAAATTATTCCACTCAAACATGCAGAGATTCCCAATATATTGCAAAACGCTATCACATTCACGTATATACTGAATTCATGTTTCCCAGTATTCTCTGGGCTAATATAAAGCAAAGGATGTACGTGGTGGTGTTATCATTCAAAGGCAATATAAATAAACGTAATCACCTCTGACCTCAGTAAAGCTTAATGCATGTGTACATCTGTACATGGAAATAGTGAGAACTCATACGGCAAAATTTTCTACAAGTTATTGATTGAAGTATGAATGAGATTTTCAAAGAATCTCTTTAATTTTTTAAGTGTGACAATCACTACAATTACAATGAAATGCATTTAAATTAATGAAGATGAAGTTCAATTTGTTAATGGAAATGAGTTTGTCATACTAGGTTAGGTTGAATTGACATTACAGAGTAGGCTCCTCCTTAGACCGAAACTGAGAATAAGACGACGTCTTAATACTTTTCTGTATAAATTCCACACCTAAACGATTAAAGGCCACAATCTTCAGTTGACTTCCCAAGCGACAAGTCCAAATTATTTCCCTGACTTTCAAAAATTCTAGAATGGCTAATAAAGGTCGTATTTGTTCAGCAACAGGATGTGTATTACTAATTTTTGTATTTTGGGTGGGGAGGGGGTCGGCGGACGGGGGAATTTCCGCTGCGGCTGCCTCTGCAATAATCGCTGGAGCAACTCTGACTTCGAACACGATTCAACAAATAGCTCAGTCCTCGGCCACCGTCAGAAGTTGTGCAATTGAAATACGAAATTTTCACAAGGAGTTGAATTTGGTGGATCCCGCTGTGTACGTCGAAAGGGGGGCTATTCAAATGCCCCCAGCACCGTTCATAAGGTCTGGTTACAAAGAGGCTTGCTTATTCAGAAAATCCCGCGCAACTGCAACAGGTAATTAATTTTTATCATATGAATAAAGCAAAAGTAACTTGTAATAATAATTAACAGGGATTTTCTACATTTTGTTTCCAAAATCAAAATATTAAATACACACAGTTAACAAAATTTTAGCTAGGTATTTTATCTTACAAAAATTCTAAATTTTTCGAAACATTTGTATTTCGGAGGCAAAATAATTTTTTATGAAAAACTTATTTTATATGTACTTTTCAAACTGCAAAACCATGATAATGCCTTTAATAAATACGAGTTCCAATCACTGATTTTATTTGAAAAATATATTTGGAAATACAAAATACTTTTGAATGAAACCGTTTTAAAAACAAAAAAAAACAAATGTGGGCAAAGTGGGCAAAGTAATTGTCCTACGCTGCTAATCCAATTAATTTAAATTAGCAAACTCCATAAACGTAACAAAAAATTTAAGTGGTCATGTTTATTATTTCAGGCACATTCGGCGTTTTGCAGTACAAACTTCAGTACATTGGCCCTAAGTATCCGGCAAAGCAGTTACATTGGTTAGCGCCGCATTTAACTTTGGACATCATGTGGGGAGTGCCCTACAGCGGAACCAGCACCTTCACACTTGGAATAAATAAAAATGCCCAGTCCAGGACCTATCCGAACTTTGACATGATGGAAAAAATGTATGAAGTTGCGAACGGAGTAGACGGGGGATATTATCGGGGAAATTATGCGGGTCAGACAATTGTCATCAAGACTTTGATCTACGGATACGTGGGCGTACACCTTATTGCCACCATGAGTACAGACAATAGCGCCACGATGATCATAAACATTGGCGATATTAATGATTTCCAGTAGAGGGAATAAAATACAGCTTTAATGTAAAACATTTCGTAATAAATAGTCAATTTTTACTTTAACTAATGGTTATACTGTTTCTGGTTATTGCTAACTAAATAAAATTACAAAAAAATTCCTTTACAAATTTCGTTTAAACGACTTTTTTTATTCATATTAAAAATATAAAGATTTAAAAATGGAAACGTTTTGCAAACGACTCAACTTTTTTTGGACATTAGACGTATCGGAAAACGTGTCATATTTATCGGAATTCGGAATTTCTAGTTACTAGTTACTAGACCAGTAAATTTTATTTTGACTTAATCATCCCCTGATCTGATCCTGGGTCCACCACTTGCAATATGTACTGGCAATAATTAAGGTTTGCGTAATTGGATATCAGAAATAATTAATTAGTAAACACACAAATGTATTTTAGGAATAATAAATTAACTCGAATGTAAAAAAATAGGAATATAATTAATTGGCACACATTCTTAAGTATGAGGTATATTTTAGTATCCAAAACTAATAATTAAGTTGTGCACTTGGAATAATTAATTAGTATGTAAAATTTAGTAATTGAAATACTTAATTATTAATTGAAAGGTTATATATCTGGAATAATTACTTAAAAGAAGTATACGGAATATATATTAGTACGAAACCTTTTCTAAAATCTGTTGAAACAATTTTTATTGTTTAAAATAATCCCGTTCGTCCAGAAGAAGACTTTGGAATAATTATATGCTACATAATAATTAATTAGCATACATAACTTGTTGATAATTTATTAGTATTAATAATTGGTTAAATTTATGCTGAAGTAATCAGTAGTAAATATTATTAATTAATTGTAATATTGAAATACTGAAATTGAAATACGTTGGCTGAAAATTTGTATGCATCATCGTAATAATCATTTCTTATGAAAAACCAATTTGTAGAAATAATTATAAAACAGCAGATGTTCATGAATTATTGAATCCTGAAAACAGAATACTAAGAGAAATTAATTTATTTTGTAAATATTTACGGAAACAGTCCTGGTGCTCCAAATAAAAGTTGAAAAACAGAAATTCTGCCCAACTTAATAATATCATGCAAATGAAAAATGTTTTATTTAAAGATATACCCACTCTTCCCGTGTAATTTATTGATATAATAATTAAAGCCCGGATAAGCAGGCACTAAAAAACCTAAAAAAAGCAGGCATCTAAGCGCTCAAAAAGTGAGAAAAAA
>JABASC010005130.1:0-10707 GCA_019776185.1 Plutomurus gul
AACAGTAATACTGTTCTGGGGTTTATGCAAGTGGATCTTAATTGGTCTGGCGTTAGTACGAGATGCTTCTATATAGCAGCTTTGTACTCCGCTTCAACACACATACAAATGTTTTCCAGTGAAAATTACAATACACGATTAAACGGCCATCTGCAATAGACGTCAAATGTTTAAATTGTAATAATAGTAAAAGTCGTACCCATTAATACTCCAGCATGATTGGGAGCGATATCGACATGGTTGCAGACATATCCTCCATAGATTGCACCATTGATTGCGACGGACAAGGTCAGCAATATAATGGTGGCCGTACGATCGCAGCCGGAGTACGAAGCGCAAATCAATGCAGCAGCAGCCACTAAATGACCTACACACAAACAAAAAAAACATTAAAGAGTTTCCGCATAATAAGTGTGTAATTATCTCAGAGAGGGTTTTGTCTTTGTTTGAACTGCCAGGAGACAGTCACTATCAGTGGCGTACTTATCCAGCCAATGGGCCCCGTCGGGCCCCCAATACAAAAAATTTACACAAGAAGGATTGGGAAGGAGCGGTGGAGTACGGCTACATTAACATAGAAAGGAGAGACCCCCAGGCCCCTACCAAATACTTTTTCTGTGTACGCGCCCGGTGACTATTTATATAATGCAAACCAGATCTTTTTAATTAGTAGCAGAAGTTTCATCATCACAGATTGAATGTATGATAAGACCATTTTGAAGTTATGCAAATACTAACTAATAAGGACTTACCTAATGATTGACATCCTTTTCGGACTGTCACAGTTCTCAGAATTTTTTTCGCAATCAACGCATCCGCTATTTGTGAGAATGCAATAGAAGACAACCACATCAAAGTGTATGGCATTGCATTGAGCCAACTATTCTGTTAAATCAGACACAAATTCAGATTCGCGTACAGCAACAGATGCTTAAATAACAATGACATTTTTTTTGCTGAATTGCAACCAACCTGCTTTATATCGAAGTGCAAAACGGTTTTTAAGTAAGTGGGCAGCATGGTCAAAAGTGTGTAGAGTCCCCTGCGTCATACAATAATGTTAATATAACTTCAAGGTGAAAAAGTGCACACACAATCACTAATCATTCCAATTTTCCAGAGGGATCCAAAGTGGAAACGTCTTTTATCCCTTTTACCGGAAATTGCATCAACCGTTATACCTACATGTAAGTGTTATATACTGGTTCGGGGTAAAAGGTATGGTTTCACTTTGGCTAAATTTTAAATTATATTCGACCTACCAAGCGTGGCAAATGTGAGCGACAGCAATGGCCCATACTTGTGAAGAAGTAAATATTTCCCTCCAAGGCGTTTTTACAGGAACCTGATATTTAGAATATTAGTTTTGGTGGTAGCAGAGTCATTTATTTACATTATAAAATGATTTTGTTTAAAAATACTAATACTGGCTGCTTTACTTTGGATGATTGCTCTCCTAAAGATTGTTCAATGTAGTTGAGTTCTTCAGCAGAAATTCTAGGATGGACACCAGGACTGTCATACATGAAAATTGCCCAGAGAACAAACCATCCAATGGAAAATATTCCAATGGTATAAAATACTGATGGCCATCCACCCATAACGCCTCCGTGTATTAAATATCCACTGACTACCATTGTAATGGCCGTTCCGAATTGACTACCTGTATGCATTAATATGTAAGTACTGCAGTCACATTTAATACAGGATTACAATTATAACATCGCTGATGAGAGTTTACACTGCGGAATAAGGTTAAATTCAAGTCCAAATGACTATAAAGTAGTATGTAACGCCAAGAAAGCGACCGGGGACTTTCCAAAAGACAAAAAATACTTACCGGCGTACACAATAGTGGACAATGTGCTGCGTTCATTTGGTGGACACCATTTGGCTAGAATAGCATGCATAGCTGCAGTTGTTAAACCCTAATAATGGAACAAAAAATAATATTAAAATAATATTGTTGCTTGCATCATTGATCTGCTACAATCGCATTAATTAATTGTAGCTAAATAAATTAAACGTTCACAAATATTATTTTATCAGGGTATAGTTCAGGACTGACTATTGAATTAATATTTGTCATTTGTAAACACCGCAAATTATGAAAACTTTAAAAATAAATTGTCATGCAAATAATTGCATTATGCTTATAAAATATCTCTGTCAACATAAAAGACAATTGCTAACGTTGGGTCCAAGGTTGTTTTTACTTAAATAAAAACTGGTTGAATTTTCATCAGTCTTGTGTTCACAGAAATGGCTGCTTAGTAAAAGTCATTGGACAAACTGGCGGATTAAACACAGTACTTGCAGAATGGTAAAAATCAATACCTATGTATATTTTATACGATGCATTCTACTACGCCATGTCGCTAATATAAATTTCGGATTTTTAAGAAATATTATATTTGCCAAGGTTGAAAACTCTGTCAGTGATTACAATGTATTCTAAATTACAATAAAATCTGCGTTTTGTGATATAAATACAACCTCTCCAAGACCTTGAATCACTCGAACGATCATCAAGTAGACTTTACTCATTTTTGCCGCCCATGGCGTGACGACGGCAAAAATTGCCGTCACTAACAAACCGAGACCTAAGGGCCACTTTCCTCCCCAACGCTGCGCGATCATTCCTCCAGGTAATTGTGTGACTATGTATCCCCTGGATGAAAAATAACATTATTTTCCTTAGAATTGTTTCTTAAGTATTGCACCAATACAGATATGTACATTACACAGACACAATACAATCTGTATTCACAGATTCACGGACTAACCAGAAGAACGAACCCAAAATCAGACCTTGCTCTGCCTCTGTCCTGAAAATTATATTTGCAATCCGTTGGAAATGATATCATAATATGAAGAGAATAATGTTGCTGTTAGGTATACTTAATTGGACCAACCAGTTAAATTCTCCTGGTATTGGGTCATCATGTGTCGTGGTTCCGTTTGCCAGTGTGACTGCAGAAGAGGTCTGAAGATGAGAGCACGCAACTTCATTAACAGTTGCATTAGGATTAGTACTGTGTGCTTTTGGTTGGAATCCAACCATTGCCACGATTGCAATCGACAAATTAAATCTGAAATACAGGTAATATTCAAACACACGTGTACAGAAATTTTTCTGGTACTTCTCTCGTACAAAATATCGGACGATAAGAGTAATCATTTTCCAATATAAATATCAATGATAGAAAAAAGATCTGAATTGAAAATCCGAAACCAATAAATATTAAAATGAAATCATGATTTTCATTATAATTTTCTGCTATTTATGTTATCGGTTTTTAAAACTATATATCCACATACTTAACAATTAAAGCCTTGTCGTTTTTTCTGTAATAAGTTCAAAGTGTGTTAATAAAATTATGCCTCACCTCATTGCATAGGAAACGGCAAAACCCCAGAAGCCAAGAATAGCCAGCGTGTGTCGTGCTCCCCATCCTTGCCATAAAACACAAATAAATTTGTAATTTAGAAAGAAATTATTATTTTTTCACTACTGATACGATCTGACTTTCATTTGTACTAATTCAATAATTTGTTTCAGCATTTCTTTCGTTACAAAATCTATAAAGGAAGTATTAATTACCTGGAGGTTTCTTAATAGAACAATTTTGCGATTCCTGCTCCAATTCCATTTCGCCTTTCATGTTGAAATTCTAGAATTTCACGTAAAATTTTAATATATTCAGAATAAAATACTGTAAAGCTGAAAGCTCAGTTAAATCAGGCCTGTCTGGTCGCTGGTGGTAAATCATTAACCAACTAATGGGACAGAAAAACCAGAACATGCAGAGAGATAAACGAATTTTTAATGTGCTACGCAGTCTGAAGTCTGCCATTTAGAACAAGACTTGATTGATTGTAAAGTGACTGCAATTGAGACTGATTCAATGTTAAAATGAATGAATTTACATCCAAAGATAAATTACTATATAAACACGGCATGAAGATTTGTAATAAAAAACGTAGCTGTACTAACATGTGAGTTTCAGATTACAAGGAAACTACCAGTGGTAGCTCCAGATCATTTGTAAGAATTAAAAATTGACATGTCTCAGTCATAGTCTCCTGAACACCCTACCGCCCACGTGGAAAAAATCCATGTGCTCTTTATGCCAGTTCTCACACATCTCATTCAATAAATTATAATTTTAGGATTTGGATTGCGTGCAGACCTCATCCTAAAGGAGAAATCTTATATGCGATTCGTTGTCACGCATAATTTTTGGAAACTCACCCTGATTCAAATAGATTGACATTTATTGTCTACACTACACATGGATTAAATTAGAGAAGGAAACAAAAATAGAATGCCAATTTAAAAATTATGTCCATGTGCTACACTGTTTTCAATTATAAGCACATCAATAGCCAAAAAGTAACTGAAAATAGAATGCTTTTAAGTGAGTGAAATTTTAAAGTGCGCAGTTTGCTTAAATGAAACGTTTCATTGGTTACGAAGGTATAAAAATGTTATTGCTCTTGTCTACCTGTTTCACTTTTCTATTATTTATTGATACAAAGAATTATATTATTAGTGGTTGATAAATTATCAATAATTATTTAGGATAAGTTTTGATGCCAACAAGGTGTAAGTTCAAGTATAAATATCCTTATTTTATTTTAAAAAATGATTTCACCTTCGTGTCAAACTTCAATCTTGACGAATTGCTTGTGTCAATTTACAATAAACCTTTTCTCTGAAAACATTTCTAACAAAATGGTTCATTTATCATATTTCCATCCTTATGTCTGCAAATCTCCATATAATAATTATGGGGCAATAAAGTGGACGTATAGAATAATCTGCTTGATTAGAGTCTGTTTCTTCACACGCAGTGTGTAGCATGCTATGTTCCTATTCATGAAGAGATGACTGCTTTACTGACCCACAGAATGTATTTTTGTACGAGTACGTAAAGTTTGTACTTAATTATTTCGTGCAGAGGTGGATTTAGGGGTTGCAAAGGGGGCTACTACCCCCGCCCTCCCCATTTACAAAAAAAGTTAGTGTGAGTAAGGCAGGCAAGGGACGAGTGTGGAGGTAGCGGCCCCCTCCCCCGCCCGATTGAATCCGCAACTCTGGTTTTCCCCAGTTCGCTTCATGAGTCTTGAACAAGTCTTCAACTTGAATGAATGGAAATATTTTAATTTACTCGGAATTTGTGCATAATTGACCTTTAGAACGAATTGTTTGCAAGGAATAAACATGTACAGACAAATTATATTCTCTTTAAAATTTATGCACCAACAAATTCATTTCAAATCTCACCTATAATTTTTGTAAGAGGAAATTCTGAGGCATGAATTCAAACCACTAAAACTGAAAAATTCGAATTGGTATGCATGACTCGGACTCACATCTATAGCTACTCTCTGAGTGTTCCTAGTAATTACGTACATTGTATTAATGCGACCTCCTTATATTAATACAGGAAAAAATAAAACCCCTATTGAATAAATACATTTGCCAGTCATGGACGTCACGTCACCAGTTATGTAATTATACTGTTAATATATGTACTATCACAAATTCCTCTCTATTGACCTTTGACATTGGCACAAATTTGTTTTGAGACGAGACGTTAAATGCCGTCTCTACCAATTCATATTTACATGGTGTAAACAACTTCCTATCTTGCCAATCATTAAAAAATTACTGTGCTGCCTTTATAAATGATTTATTGATTCTACTACACTGTTCGTGCATGTTCACATATTTTGGCGCTCTTATCTTTCTGCACTGCTAATTGTAATAACTGTAGTAGGACCACTTTTGTCCAACAATGATTACAAACTGTTCTAAGTGGGCAGTCATTTGTTCTTAAGTTTAACTTTGCAGTGAAAACAAACAAAATATGGCATTAAAATAACGATTTCATGAACAACAAATTAGTCTATAACTAAATTTCTAGGAGGAATTCAAGGGGGCTTTGTATAGATTTAGTTATTATAGGACAAATATTGTTAGTTACCTTATTGGCCTTAAAGCAAGATTTCTCGTATAAAGCAACGTAAACGGAGGTAAATAATTGTGTACTGGCATGAACTATCTGTTTTAGACTCACTCAATTTAGCTACGTTTGTAAGTAAATGAGTTCTTTACCACACGAATACATAATGCGAGTGACTGTTACACGTCTAAGAGATGTAAATGTAAATGTCGTAAATGGAGTGCTAAACAAAGTAGTGTGCGTGCTACAAATTTGCTCACTGTTTGCCCCTTTGTTGTCTTTACAATACACAACATGGACTGTTTTGGAAGGGAAATATTGAATCAGGTCAAGCTGACTCAATAAGGGTTTGTTCATATGTACAAGTATGCTTATTGTCTATTTTTATTATTACACATATCAATTCCAAACAAGAAGGATGGCTGTCTTCAAATTAGTTTTCGCCGCAATAGTCCTTGTGTTGTATGTATTGACATAATTAATTATGTTACCGAAGTAGAACAGTGGATTGATCTTTATTCCAAAGGGGACATCGTTAATAATGAATTAACCCATTTACCGCAACCGAAACAACATAGTATACCTCATTAACCAGAAATGTGGATATAGTGAAATCTGAAAAATAAGTGGTCCTTACCAACTCCAGTATACAATATGTACGTCACCTGAGGAAAATTTCGTTTAGTCGTACAAATCATGTATTTCTATGTGCCAGTGAACCAGTAGAACAAATCGTGTATTTGTACACAATTTTTCCATTTAAAAGTATTGTGCACAATATTTATTTCCTCAATCCTTCGGCGTTTATTACAGTAGATTAATTACATCAAGCATTACATGCATCAATGGTATATCCACTATATTTTGACAGGAGTTTTGAGTTGTCCCTTACTTTCAATATACAGTATACCTTTGCCCACTTCTTTTTTACCCTATCCTCAGATGGCAATGTCACCATTTCAGATATTTGGACAGTGTTAAACTTGACCAAATTGGCATTAATAACAAAAATTGCAAAATGGTTTTTAAATTTCGCACAAAACTTTAAAAATTTACCCAATTTTGAATTTGGCATAGATAATTTATATGGACATTTAATTTTGGTAATTTTTGTCGGTTTGGACAGAAACTTGACATTTTGGACACTGCAATTTTCACACTTTTCACTGACTAGGTAAATTCTGCCTATCCATCTCCGTTGTAATGTCCCAACTGTGCACACAATTTGATTACGTTTAAGGTATGTATTATTAAATAGGGTTTAATAACAATAATCAATTTACCCAACTTTAAAAAAATTGTATTAGTTTTTTCTGATTCATATGTATTATTAAAATTTCTATTGTACGACACGTTTCTAAATTTGGCATAGCATACAATAGAAAATTGTACTTCATCAGCCACAAGTACATGTTTCATACATTTATATTTTGAAATCAATATTTATTATCAGTGTTTATATATGGACTTGAATAGAAATAATTATGTGAAATAAATACATATTGAGAAGCGTAAAAAACCAACCTACGTAAATATGTACTTTACTTTATCACTGTCATTGCACTGACGCTCTCCGACGAAGGACTTCCACTTTAAAATTGATTTTAAAATATACCATTTCTGGATACTTGTATTAATAGTGTTGTATGCAAAGTACTACGGGCACCTTAGAATAGTAGAACTACGCAATTGTTAACTGGTAATGTGAATAATAAAGTATGGATGGTGGACTTTTAGAGTGCTTTCAGACAGATGATGTATTCAACTGAACTTACAGTGATAGATAAATAGCTGAACAAATATACGGACGCACATTAAACAAGGTACTTATTATTACCTATTACCTACATACATGTATATGTGCAATGCAACAGTAATACGACTGTATAACAGTGTACGTATTTGTAATGCTATACTATACTACAATAGAATAACTACTTATGTTCTTCAGCGAATGTGGGGAAATTAGTAGCACATTATTGTGCTGTAAGTAGAAACAATGAATATTAATGGGTACTGTTCATTAAAGCGAAAATAGATGTTGGAAATTTGTATTCAATATACCTCGCACGCTTATATCGCTCTCTCCACTCTCCATCTCGTTCCTTTAAATGACCAGCGGCAAAGTAACCTTTGGGCGGTGGTCAGAAGGGATTTTTCTTATTGTTAGAGGAAGTCGAATTAACATTCTACTCAAGTAGGAAAGAATAATGCTTTAACCTCATATCTCTTGTAGCAAATGGAGCGAATTGCACAGGTACTTACTTGTATTGTTATACTATAGAACAAAAAGGCATCTGTTTATAGCCATCAAAAAACTAAATGCTGTCAATAGTAGACGACCCTTATGTTAAGTGTAATTGTATATCCGCAAAATTAATAGGTTTCAAGCTTGAGCGTGCATTTTGTGCCTACATTGAATTGCATTTCGTTGGACAATCGAAAAAATGTTAGGCTGACAGCTCACCACGTCAAGCCAAGCCTCAAACCATTATCTTTATGGCGAACAAATGTCTTTGAGAGCCGCTTTGATGAGCATAATGTAGTGTCAAACACTACAAGTGCGCACAGTGAACAATGTATTAATAGCAGTTATACGCTAACGTAGTTGATTGAATACTGCAATAAGATTTTTTTTGTGTTTGGTGTGAGAAAACATCAGTTACATACGTGTCAAGTGGCCAAAGCAAAGAAGTGTTAGGAGCAACGTACATATACATAAAATGTTTTCTTTATTTTACTTTCAAGAATTGACAATGGCAAGGTCCAAAAACCGATGTGTCAATGTGAGGTGTGGCACACCAACGCGCATCAAATGAAACTTATATCTTTACTCATTGTAAGAGCATACTGAATACTGATAAATCAATGTATGTGTTACAGTTCATATTGAAAACCAGTTGGTATTAAAACGTACTATAGGACGTTTTAAAACCCACAAAGCTAGGCCAGTTCCGATTAAAAGAAACAAGGATATTCTAAAACTTACTAGCGATTATTAGTACATACTAGTAATTATGAATACAAAGCGTTCAAACTTACTGAAATCACATTATTCAAAGGACAATACAAATTCTTGCCAATACCAATGTCCATAACATGTAAGCAACTTCTTAGCTTACTACTAGGGAATCCAAACCCGGAGCGAGTCGGTAAGACCGGGTTTCGGGTAGTTCGGATTTTGACTGTGAGAAAACCGGGTTTTACCCGGGTTCAAACCCGTTTCTAAAAATTGTGCTAAAAACGCCCAAAAATAATTTCTAGTCGACTTTAAAATTCTTTTATAAATCGTTTTTAATTTTTTCTACATTGTAAGGGTCAGAATACAACCCCTTTGAAACCTTGAAAAAATGTATATGATCATTTTAGTCCCCGTCAAATGAAATCGTGTAAATGTGAACTTAACCAAGAAACTGCATACTGTCTTACGGATTACATATGTTCAAAGCAAATGCGACGGTGTGGAAATTTAAGAGTAAAATTTTGAATTTTGAAAAACTATTGGTCTTATTCGCTAATTTGCCCACATATATCAGCCTTATTTTAGCATGAATTAAACAAAAATCACTATTCACACCAATGTTCGTCGACTTAGCAACCGTTTCACCCTATTTGTACCAACTCTCCCCTACTTGTAGTAATTAATCATGATCAACTTGCCTCGTTAGCCACTCCCATGGCCTTTAGCCTTCGCTTTTTACGAAGAAATTCCACGGGCTCTTAATTATAGACACGCCGAAATCAGACTTGTTTGTAGTGTTATAGAATTTATGGTAAATACATAGTAAATAGTAGCATGTTTTAATACTTTTAATACACTGTTTACATTCAAAAGCAGTTATATTTGTCCTAAAGTGTCTAGTAGCACGAAGAGAAGAATTACGAGTTTAAAAAAATCTACCCAAACGTTACCAATAACATTACATATTTTGTCATTCAAGGTGTCTGCCTTTTCATCCAATGGGATAAAGGAATGAAAACATATTCCCAGAAAAATTAAATAGTTGTCTTTCCAAATCCTTTGTTTAGATTAGGTGTTAGGATGCTTTTGTCGTTTGTGTTTAGCAAGATTGGATGTGTGAGCGAATGTCATTTCGCAAAACTTGCATTTGTGTGGTTTTTCGCCGGTGTGCATATTCTCATGCGACTTCAAATGCGCAGTGGACTTGAACCCCTTACCACACGTTGAACACAAGTAGGGTCTCTCTTCGGAGTGCTTTAAAGCATGGATTGCTACATTTTGTTTATTCGCAAAAGTCTTGTCACAACTTGGACACTTGAACGGTCTTATTCTAAGATGAACATTGTTAGTGTGGAATTTTAGGCGGGACAAGTTGGGGAATACCGCAGTACAATCGGAGCATTTATGTAGATTTTGTCTGGTATGTACTAGCCGAATGTGACTATTTAAATAATACTTTTCCTTGAATGACGATGTACAAGAGGGACACTGGTATCGGACCGCCAAGTGATTTTTTTCTATATGTAACATCAAGCCCGTTTCATTTTTCATCGTCACTGTACAAAATGAACATTTGAACGGCCTTTCATTTTGATGAAAGGTTCTACTTTGGTGAGTGTCCAAGCAATGTCTCTTAGAGAATTTTTTGCCGCAATCATTCACTTCACAAATAAAACGCTTTTCCCCGGTCGCTTTACATGTGCTGTTGTGACGGTCAAATTTACTTCGTGTGACAAATTGCAAAGGACAAGTCGAGCACCTGTATTTCTTGTA
>JABASC010005131.1:0-10704 GCA_019776185.1 Plutomurus gul
TTCGAGGAGGTACGCTAACGTAAACTTTAAAGCCATAACGTTAGCGTTTTCCTTAGCGGGTTCACGTAAACCATAAATTTATAAAGGTCTAATGTAGGAGTTTGAAAGTGTACTATGTGCGTGTAGAGATTGAAGGCGCTCTTGGGGAATGGAATACTAATGTGATTAGAATGGGACGTCCATCATTCTCCAGTTACACACTAATTCTAATAAACATATCAAAATTATAGCGAATACTCTGCTGTTGCACATCTGCACACTGTAATCAACGCGGTGTCTACTTTACAGCCAGAATAGTTTTATAATGGGCTTGCAATCCATTAGCAATAATTTCGTTCACATTCATGTACGCACATGTTTCTCACATTATATTGACAGATACAATCTCCGCCAACCATCCTGTAGATAGAAGATTGACGATGATACTTTGGTATTCGAAAATTTATTCAATTTTAGTGGAAAAGACGTTATGGTTTCCAAAGCTCCTCTGATTTACTCTACTTAATTGATGGAGTCGAATTTGGTAGGCAATTTGTGAAATTTGTATCGATAATTTTTATTTGTTAGCATCATAATATGATCTAGTGTAGATCCATTTCCTCTTAAAAGCAAAACGTCTTCATTTGACAATAAAGTAATAGTAGTAAAGTTACTTAGAGCAAGATAGAATCAGGAAAATATTTTTGAGAAAATACTCAAACACTTTATAAAGTCAGATTTGATATATTAGATAGATGTCTATGGATTTGATGGACACTGATTTATAGTATCGTATATGTAATACAGGAATGATATAATGATACATTAAAACACCAACTAAATCAATTAGTATATATATTTATTACTTTAATTAAAAAGAATTGTAGGTTGTTGTAGGATTTTATTTATATTTCTAGTGATTTTATTTATATTTCTAGTGATTTTTAAATTCGCGTCACTTCGCAGAATAACTGTCGATGCTCCTATTCAATTTTTGTTGGTTTGGCAAAAATGGAATGAATTTTTAAAGATATTACTCATTCATGGACATACAGATTGTTAATTTTAGTTAAGAAAGAAGTACACCCAGGTTGTGTATAGCATTAATTAGAAGCGGAGACTTTTTTAAGTAATCTGTAAAAGTTTTCCACAATCTCAATTTGGCCAGCAGAATTTCAACTGGATTTACTACAGCTCAGTATTCACCCCACAATCAAAACGATCTACATGGAAGTAGTAAACCCTCCCTACAATTCAGTATTTGAAATGAGCGGATATGTAGTTTTTACGAAGACGGAGCTTAATATTTCTAATGCAATGACTAATGAAATTCACGAGATAGTAAGTACTCGTAGGGTATTCGTGGAATTTCCTGGCTGCTTTCTTTTGACTGTCAGACAGAAGGTAGTTAATAAAGTGAAAGCGAGGGGGAAAGATAAAATTTACTATAGAGAACTTCCTGGAGAAATGGGTGCGGTTGAATTAGCTCGACTTCGCAGAAGGAGATGGCTTTCCCTTCCATCCTACTCTTTCATTCCGGGGTTTACCGTCGTGTTGTCAGACAACCCTTGTCTCTGTAGCTTCAGGCGCACTTAGCTAGCACACTATGGATAATGAAATATGTATATAATTATACGGTCACCCTGTGTGTATGCTCACTTCAGTTTATAGTAAAACATAGCAGATACGGTTATTTTATTTCCATACGCTTTAGCCTGTCTTGTTTTCAGACACCACAAAGAAGAGTGACCACATTTTCAAGACGACATGTGACTATCTGTAGAGAAGTAACAATGTAGATAGTAGACAAATAGAATTTCCTCATGTGACCGTGAGTGTGAAAATGTGTACCTTATTGCTTGCCTTTCTTTTTCCGACTTTTTCTAGTTTCATTCTGTAGTAGTTGCTACTTAGCTTGGCTTAGCCTGCTCTCTATCTGAATGACTCCACTTGTACTGATGGACTTCAGATTAGGTTGTTCTAAGGAGTACTAGGGAAAGAAATAGTTCGAGAAAACTGTCAAAGTTTCTTTTGATGGCACCCACAAAGTTCTTCTAAGAAAGAGTTAGTAAACAGTGTAAGGAGATATTAGAGGAAACGAGTAAGACACTAAGACTTATACTCTTCTGCTCGGGAGATATCGTATTAAATACTGAATGAGTTGAAGTAAACTTGACTTTTCTCGAGTCTACGGGCTTTGAATTCCGAACTAGGCGTACCAGGCTATCATATCTCACATCTCGCTCACTCACTCACAGTGTTGAATTCCTCTTAGAGAAAATCTAATTTGGGAAAAGTCGAATGAATGGCCTGAGATGAGAGAAAAGTTAATGGTCCACCTCAGAGATCCAAAACAGAAACATTTCACGAACCTCTCTCTTCTAGAGTTGGACGATACGAAATGAGCCTTCTACCTTGAGGTAGGCGAGAAACTTTCAATTTGCAAATAGGGATTCTATGTGTCTCGTATTTATATTGAGGAAACAGTCAAGCGCGATGGAACATTAGGGATTAAGTATGCATAAATTACGGCATGCAATGGGCGAGGTTTTAAATGCAAGATTTTAGGTAAGAGTAATTTTAAAATTTTGATATTCAATAAAATGCAAGGCAAGGCCACAGAACAAATACTTTTTAGCAATTGCTGGTGACGCTATAATATACTTTAGCTATCATTACTTTTTATTTCAAATTACAATTTCTGCTGCACGATTAACCTATTAATACCGATTAATATACCATTATATTATCAAATTAATTTTTTTAGTGGCGTGTTGAAGTACTTCTATGCTCTAATAAGGTAGGTAGTAGGTAGCTATTGGCTCATTGTATAATGACTGATTAGTTAAATGAATATGATGACATCGCTCAGAAAGTGAACTTTCTGATTTTCTGAATCGTATTCCTTTCAGCTCCTCAGCTTTTCTTTTTCCGTTCAGATTTATTTTGTGTGAAGTAGCACTGTGATCTAGCACTCCACAAGTTAAAGCTGTAAGTTAATAGGAAGTATCCAATCTCCTACAAATTTGAGTGCTAAAAGGGTTAAGAACTCTTAACTTAAACGTTTTACATACATAAAGTCGGAATTTAATTAAACTGACTCATTGACACAGTATCTTTGAAGCTGCAGGCACAACCCACAAACTTGGAACTAATCTGGTTTGCAATCCTTCAGTATTATTCATGTATAAAATATATTAATCCAGTATTTTCATTAGCTGCCTTTCGAAATAGGTCTTTGTGTAGGTAGCACTATTTGTGTTAAACCCAATTACAATATATAATAATGAAAAGTTATTTAATTTAAATATGTAAGATTTCATTACGATATTTGTGTCTTGTGCTGGCTATCGCAGTCGCAGTATTGTCAAGATATGCGCATAAGCATGTATCTCATTCTCATCCATGGTATTGCATATGTACTGATTAAAAAAACTCTAAAACCATTAGTTTTTTAAAATAGCACTCACAATTTAAGTTCATTGTATATTATGAATACACATTATTGACAGGCAGTTGTAAATAATACGTGTTTTATCTGTACTGTAGTTTAATTTTTTAATATAATTTTTTAGTTTTTGCACTGCTACAGGAAATTTCTCCCGAACCACTATTAACCATTAAAAGGTCGTATTTTCTTTTACAACAAAAAGTTGCTTAGTTATTTATTAATGCTTTTACCTTGTGGACACATTAAGGAGCGCTTTTTTGTCGTCATCATCCTCCTTCTCTCAAGAAAACAGCACCCAGCGAGCCAAAAGCCATCATCATTAGCTTTTTATTGGTGACAAAAACTGCAGGTGCTGTTGTATCCGCTTACAAGTGAAGTCTAATGTATGTACAGCGCTTGTAGACCACATTAAACTCGTACTTTAACATGAGTTATTGTTTATGACAGTAAAGTTTTAAGTAGATGAGCGAGCCTACAAATTCATGGCCTACTCAAATGATGTTGTAAAGTCCACTTAAGCATCGGCAGTGGAAATATTTAATCAGGGTTTCGTTGGTTTAAAATCACCTGAAAGAAACCACGCTCGAAAGTCATTGTCAGTTAATGCAAGAGATGCAAGAAAGTTTCCCGTGCTAAAGAACAGAAAACAATGGGTTAGCTTTGTACTCCCTAATATCTTTTTTAAAGAGCACTTTAGTGAATTAGTGATTCCTATACGGCAAGTCCACTAATAACAATCTGGTTCATTCTTTACTTTGTATTTAATGTACTTGTCGCAGGGTGGGCGTAATGGCAATCTGCAACATATTTAGTTGAATGGCTCTGTGGTAGTATGCTTCCACACCCACTCTCGAATTCTGAGTTCGATCACTGCCTGGAGCCCGGACAATGTCAGGTTTTTAGGAGTGTCTGCTAGTCTACTAGGGATTTGCCCGGCTTAGTGTCAGTACGGGGTACGCCCTTGGGGTAATTGGTAGTTAGTACAATTTGACCCTTTGACCCAGGGTAAAAAATGAATATGGGTTTACATACTTTACAGTACAATCATAGCCCCAGAACAAGCTCTCCTCTCAGAAAGGATTGTAGCTGCAAAATTCGGTGGGTCACTGATGTTCTACTAGAGTTACCTTCTCTAGGCACAGTATGGGCCTTTACAACCAGGAATAAATAAATAAACAAATAAATAAATACATACATAAAGCAAACGCAGATAGTGGATCTAATAGATATTTAATAAAAATAATTACAAATAGTGATAAAATCATAGGTGGTGGGTATATGTATCTAGAGCAATAGATGATGCTGATTTCAAATAATACTAATCTTGAAACATTTTGTTCATTGGTGTATCTTTAATTGTAGTATTTGTAATGCGTTTCTAGCATTTCGTGCGGGGTGGGTGGTAAAATTGGCAAAAGAGTGCAAGAAATGGAATCTGATTATTTACAATACTGCTAGCACATTACTCGTATTTATATCTACATAGGTTACACATTGGAAAATGTGTGGAAACTTATTGGAAAAAGAAGTAGACAGAGTGATGCAGGTGCCTAAATAGTAATTTACTTTTACGATTTTACATTTTTCTTCAATGATAAAGAAAATGGTGTGGTTTCCTGATCCGCTGCTTCCTTCCTTTTTCACTTCAAGAAATGAAGTGTAAGTTGAGAGAAATGACAAGACATGCAAGCAGACTGTGGAGAAGACACGTTTCAATGTGATGCCATCCGTTTGCTTACAAGTAGACGGGAAAACGAGAATGATTTTGTGGTGTGACGTGAATTTAGGAGCATTTGAGTGTCTAGGACGGGACGAACTGCCGCCGCTAGAAAGGATTCGATTAAAACTTGTCTAAAGGATTAGTGCATCAGACAAGATGATGCGAGCTTGTTTGAAATTTTTCTCACGAACACCAAAGTGACAGATGATGTCTATCTTGAACTTTGTACTGTTATAGCAATTGGATATGTAATACTAATATGTTCATCACAAACAGCTTAAGTATTTATTTTTGCTTATTAGAGCGTGTGTACTGATTTCTCTAGAGAAAGCTCTTCAGATTAATTCAGATTAAGCTCGTGCTGTATCGGCAGCGGCAGCCCAAAGATCGTATCTGTTAGTAAGTGTCTGTAAGATACTGTGTACAGTATCTGTATCTCGCTCTTGATTCTTTCGTAAATGTATAGGTTAGGAACGTTTTAAAGCTGTCTAATTTTCCCGTCACCAATTGCAGTCATTCGATTCTAATTAATGAATTGGAGTTGCAATTTGTTATTCAGTTTTGTCAATAACCTTCAGTTATAAACAGAGTTGTTAAAACTCAATTTTTTTTTACTTAAACCCCGACCTCGGGTTTTGGGGTCGATTTTTTGTGCCACGTTAAGACGGCAGTATATCGTATTTAGTATTACATCTAATAATGTTTCCAGTAACCAGGAAGAAATAGCAATTTATATCAGAGAAGAGCTTAGAAGTTTCATCACAAATCAATTAGATTTGATCATCGTTCATTGTTCATCATCGATTCTTGAGTTGTGGGATTGTGATTCTATCCACTCTAGTATAGCAGAGGTGGGAAAGTACTTGAGAACAAAAGATCAAGTACAAAGTAAATTGTACTTGGTACTTAAGTACACGCTCGAGTGTGTACTTGTACTTTGTAGTATTTTGTCGTATATATGCAGTTTCCCTGAGAAGAGAAAACCATATCAACGACACTGGTTGAAAGCACTACTGTAGAAATCTCGGACAAAACGAAGTTACTTTCCTTTTTAAATCTTTCCAATAATATAATTAATATTATTTTTAATAAATATTCATTCCACCGAGTTACTTTTCTGCACCTTTTATTTGTCACCCATAAAACGTGCAAAAAAAGTAATATTACTTTTTTTTGCAACATCCAGTATTCACCGGATGTTGCTGGGATTATTTGTAAGAGTATGTCTGAACAACAAACGTCCGGATCGAACTACCTTTAAGTATTCACTATTCGCATCTTGACAGCACATAGCAGATTCATCGGAATAGAATAGGTTGCATGGTTTTATCTTTCTCTCTTTGTTGTTAAAAATAAATTATGTAAACTCTAGAGTGAATGAATGAGGCTAAAGTAAGAGACATTTCTGTCGTCCTAGAAGATTTCTATCGATAGGAACTGCGATAGTCATCGCAAATCTTTTTGTAAAATTTCCTCTTGGCAAATTACCATAAGAGACAAAGATCGTTGCTCTCAAGCTTAGGTTTTCAGACTCAAGAAGATTTTTGTTCCCAAAATTATTACGTCAGAATATCGGCAAGCAGGAAGGGAAGAGTAGAATCTTAAGTGACTTAGTACACAATAAAAATTAGAACAATGACAATTTCCGGTCCTAAAATGAATGGCCATATGACACAACATTTGCTTCTGGATTACTATCTACGTGCTGTCTGCTGTCTTGTTGTGTCGTGCTACCAAACTGTTAATATCAATCTGCCAGTGGCGTAAAGCGAATCTCTCATCTCCGCTCGTCATTCATTAGCATTGGATCCCATCCAAGGCACAACGCACACACGTGTGAGAAAATTAGAAATCATTTCAAAATCACTGAACGTACCCACCACTCATAATTGTATTGTCCATCCGTACAGTTTCTCATATCACAGCTATCTACCAGTAGTATATTTCAATATTTTAAGTTAATAAAAAAAATAACAATGACTGAGAATAAAACAGTTTTCTTTACAAATCTTGCATATCCAACAAACATTTGCATGCATTTTTATTATATTACCTATATAGTGTAAAATTCACATGGTAAAGATTACTGTTGGTAAATAAATTGTAGGACTCAGCCAGCATACGCCACCATTCTATTTCTAGTAAACCAATACACTCAGAATTTTTCACAAGCCTTTGCGTTTTAGACACTACTGTTCCTACTATTTCTTGACACATAGAATCGCTGTGGTGAATATGACAGCCGTGACAAAATTCAAAATTCTACAAAACTTGTGTAGATTACATGTGTAGGTGTGTGCATTGTGTATTGTGTATATGCAGGAAGACACTGCTGACAATAAGAATTGCGTACAAACATAATTCCTACCAGTGACTTATTTACATTAATAAATGTATGGATTTTCACAGTTGACACCCATGCGCTCATTTACTAAAATGCTGTATACATTTACAATGTGATTAGATTGCAATCTGTAGGATGTAAGTGTAATCGTTAAAGGTAATTAGTTTCTGACAATTTGTTTACCAAATTCCAAGCGGACACCGTTTGTTTCCGTCTACTAAGGGTGCTGAAATTTCGTGTTGGTGCAAATAGTTTTTGCAGGTTTACTTGCAGGCTTTCCAACTGTTCTTACGTTGCGAATCTAAAATGCAGGACACTTAAAAAAGCAGATGTGGTTTCACAAAATTGACACACATTTCCAACTGCAACCAGTGCCTTACTGTGTTGATGTCACTTATTACAAACAATTCTGTTTTTGTTGTAGGTTCATTTAAAAAAAATTCTTACTGCGTAGCGTATTTATATAAGAGCGTGCTCTCTCATCTTTACGCAAGTGAATTTGTCGAATCTGTTGTTTATTAGTCATGTTACACACCTATAAAATTCACTGATAAACATTTTAATTTCATGTAAGTATTTCCTGGCAGGTATCAAATTTACGCTACAATGGCATCATTTTACGTTCCATTGTGTGTCATGGTGGTCGTGTACGTGAAGATTCTCCGCGTGGTGGCTGACAAGAAGAAGCAAATGACCTGGACAAATAACAGTCGCAACAGCAGTGTGGATAGAAACGTATTGCACATTGACCACTATCACCATCACCCTGGTGGACTAAATCTCAGTCCACCCCTTATTGCCAACTCCACTTTTCGAAGACTCAAAAAAGGTGAGAATGGATTTACTTCACATTTACAAATAGTATGTGGGTACCTTTTAGCCAAACGTCTTCAATTCTAAGCTAATTTAGTTTCTCTATTGCTTTGCTATTTGGTTGCTAAATTTACTTGAAATTGTCCACTTCCTTTATTCTGCCACGAATTTGATTTTTTGTGCCCACTATATAATTCATTCATTCCACCATGAATCCAATCCAACCCTTCAATACGCTCCCTACTCACCTATCCAATTTCCCATCTATATCCTCCTTTATATTCCCCAAACACGTTTGCTGCGCAGTAGCGGAAACATAATTAAGTTGGTATTTGTCATTGCACTGTTGTCAACTTCTGTCAGTATTGACCTTGGGGAGATCGGTAGTCGGTAGGCTTGCCGATTCAATAATTCGAAATTATTATTAAATAATGGGCTTAATATATTATTGAAAGTAGATTAATAACATAAACAATGGGCTTGATTCTACTGTGGGCACAAAAAATCTCTATAAAAAATTGGGCAGCCTCAATAAAAAATTAGTGGTGAAAGCAACCAAACTGTGTCTACCCTGCCATCCAAGTACCTGCCATCCAAGTACCTGCCATCCAAGTACCTGCCAAGATGCTTTGCATTTATTGTATTATATTAAAGGAATAACCAACGGTCTTAAACTTAAGAATACCAATAATACTTTTTAGTAATAAAGGAAATTCCTATTCGCATTATTTACCTTAGTACAAATCTGTTTGCAAAACTGTGTTGCATATACAAGTGCTCGCAATAATAATTGCATTTCGGTGTCATAAATGATTTAACATGTGTTCTCCTGTCTGACATCAAAGCCTTGCGTGAACATCAATCGCAGCTGCTTTTAGTCGAGCGAGAGACAGACAGTTATCATATGACCAAGCAAAACTTTTGAAAGAACACATTTCCAACAGCAGATAGTTTATCTTTCTTTAGTGGAAATAGATTTAAGACTCAAGTCGTAGCAGCAGTGCCATAGATTTCGACGTGAAACATAGTTTACAAGAAGATGGTAGAAGAGCGATGCAGAAAGGAAAGGCCATTTCCACTCCCATTATCGTATCAATAACCATCAAAAGCAAATTTAAGCTCATCCCTGGAGAAAGTGATGGTAATAGGGAACGTATAAAAGGGGGAAAGAAGTGTTTGTTTTGATTACAATCATTACGACGACATCGCCGTCGCACTCCCCCCTGCTGCATTATTGTGCACACAGGGAGATAGCAAAGTGATGCTGTTAAAACCTTTCTTTGTACTATTTACTCATGAAACTTTCTCTACTTGCTTGTTAGAGAGTACTATATACGTAAGTAGTTGGCTCATTACCTGCACACAGATGTCGAGTTTAGTTTTACTGTTGTCTCAGAGTTGTAGTACTTACTTTTAGTAGGTAGCTAACTGATGTTCTATTCCCCGTCCTCGTTCATTCAAATATCTGTGCATAATGTTTGTTATCACTTTTGTGCTTCACCTTACTGTACAAGACTTCCTAGTGCTGAAATGTGTGTTTGCATTTCCATTTTGTATTCTCCTGTTAAAGTTATATGATGTAGAAATTCATACACCTACCTACACAAAGCAACAGAGCGTGCAGTGTGTGGTGTACAATCAAATAGAAGAGCAGAGTCTTTATGAGTGAGGAAGAGTGGAGGAAGCACATTTAAGTGCCAGTGGATGAAGGCTGAGTCGAGTGAAGGGGACCGGAGATAGGGAAATTATTACAGGACTTATTAATGGGTTTCCTTGCGGCGGGTTAGCCGAAGGAGACCAGATCATCCTGTCTCGTTATTTCATTTACACTTTGCGCGGCACAGCAGTGAACACACTTGTCCTGCCCACGTCTCTTTCACAGAGTTGTTGCTGCCACTTATTATGTGCATATAAATATCGATTGAAGGTAGTCTCCAGAAGGATTTCATGTCACTTTATACGTAGATTAAAATTTCATTAGGATTTTCCTCAAAAGTTGTCGCAAAAGGAGCGTGAAACATAACGTATTCAATCCAAACTTATGCTCACGAAAGTGAAAGCCTCTGCGGGTACAATTATTACAAATTCTGTAAAGCACTTCGAACAGTGTTATCGGTCAATTTTTACTTAACTGAGAACTCCAATAAATATTTTTCAAAGTTTTTCTCTGTGATGATGGGTGAAATTTTGGTGTTGCAATTTTATCTGGATGTTTTGGGACTTTTGGAGTGGATTACAAATTACAATATCATTTCATATTTTATTGTATTATTACATAGTGTGTAATGAACAGGGTTTAAAGGGGAAATTTCCCGGGTGGGAAATCCCAGTGGGAAATTGGGAAAATGGGAAATTGGGCAGTAGCCTGGCAGGTGGGAAAATGGGAAATTGGGAAAA
>JABASC010005132.1:0-10701 GCA_019776185.1 Plutomurus gul
AAATAGATTAAAGCTCTATGTATCACACTTCTATCTTTATAAGGGATGTATAATCAAGACTTTATGAGAATGAGACATGGGGATAGGGAGATGACTTTTAAAAAGAATTGTAATATTCCTGTGAAGTTTACCGATGCGTCTCCGATGAATTTTTTGGATTTGGTATCGTGAAATAACGCATTTTCGTCAAAAAAGTACGTATTTTCGGGCCTATGGAAAACTTTAAAAAATAATGGAACAAATGCCACCACAAGTCTTTCAATCCATCCGACTTTGTTTAGTAAGTTTAAGGTCAAGTGAACATGTTAAGAATTTACAACAAATCCATACTTGTCGTAGTTGCATACAAGAATCTGAAAATTTTGTCCAAACTAGTTTTGGTCTCGCATCAAAATCATATTGATTTACAGGAAAAATTCAAAAATTGATAGACCATAAGCCTTCATGAAATGCATTGATTGATTGAATCTATGCGTAATTGGCAAAAGTTTATGAATTTGGAATCTTATTATTGGGTTGCTAAAACGTTCCCATCAAATCTCGGTGATCGTAAATATTTTTTGGGCACAGACCACATCACATATTTCAATCAATTCATCCATCTCTTTGCCAAGTATAACTAACAATTATTTTGTACACAGGACTACAAAGTGGATTTATATTTGCGTCAAAAATGGAGAGACGCTCGTTTAAAGCATAAAGACCTACGGCAACCCCTCCATTTAAATGATCCGAATATTGTAAAGGCCATTTGGAAACCAGAGGTAATAAAATATAGGGTGTAGCTAAATGTTCTAATCATGTTGCATGTGTTTGCTGAGGCTCGCAAGATCCAGGACTTTAAACGGCAAACTATTATTTTTTAAGGTATATTTGCCCAATGCAAAGGATGCAGACTTTCAATTTGTGACGGTCCCGAATGTTCTCATTCGGATCGACCCCGAGGGAGAGCTATTGTACATGTTGCGATTAAAGGTATATGTGTGTTTAGAAAATTAAGAGTGATTGCGTAAGCACCCACCAAAATTAAAATTGTTAAATTTTGACAGGTGACGTTTAGTTGCATGATGGACCTTTCTAAATTTCCGCTTGACCGACAGACGTGCACAATGGAGGTCGCATCATGTAAGTTAATCAAATCTTGAATATTGTCATATCCCCACCCGGTCCGGGGAGCCCTATTTGTGAGTTTTGTCTAGTTCCTATACATATGTAGAAGCTTTAACTTATACTACTACTACAAAATAATTTCACAAGGCTCGAGTGATTTTCTTGGTCAAAATGCAAAGTTCTTTATTTTCTCTTTTATCATATCATCTCCGCTTCCCAAATCTCTCTTACTCTATTCTTTTCGTTTCCATGTATTGCCCTGTTGATACAATTTTCGTCCATCCTTTCATTATTCACCCAGAATGTAGCACGTTCAATTCACAAAGAACTGCTGAAAAAGCTCATACACTGTAATTGCATTTCTTTCTCACCTCTTCCGTTTCTGCACATCCGCTCCTTTCGTGTAGAATTCCTATTAGGTCCTCATTAATTACTCTCTCATTACCTTGTTATTTCCACAGATATTTCGTCATGTGGCTAATTTGTATCATTGTATCATGTCTTACTCTGTTCCTTGATTGTATTTTCCTTCTGTTTGACCACATCGTATCAATCTCTGCTCCATATCTATATATTTTGGACCACATTATATCATTGTTTACTCCACATCTCCATTTCCTAGCCAAGTCTCTATTTCATACATACATACGTACACTCCCTTGTAGGTTCATCACAATAATATGTAGTAAGGTATGCTAAGGCTATAGAATATCTATGAACCTTCTTTTGTGTGCGTGTGGGTAGACTTAGTTAATTAGAACACATATTTCTTATTTAAAGAAATGGTATTGAAATTATTTATAGATCCCATTACTATTTATTGTTAGTAGTTTGTATTAGCATTATTTTGGAATAATTATACTTATTTTGTGTGCAGTTTCGAAAACGGTTGAGGAGCTTGTACTTCAGGTAAATTGATTCGGTGGATAGAGTGGACGATTCTGATTCTGACTGTCAATCTGTTATGAATTCGATTTTCAGTCTATAGTACGAGATTCTGATTCAGATTCTGACATTGGCTTCAATTGTGTGATAGAATGGGAGAATCTAAAAGAAATAAACTGGCTATGTATTTAAAATCTGTTTTAACAATTCGATGAATGGGCAAATGGGCATTTTTAGCTGCAGCAAAATTTGAAGTAGCAGTTTGTGAACTAAATTAAAGCTTTAGAAAACCGCCATTAAGGTTTATATCCTCTCATAAGTCACACGGGGAATCACTCCGATGCACGTTTGCAGTTTATACTTTACATCTGAATCATAATCCGTACCCATGTCCGACGGAATCTGAAGCGCAGAAATTCGTATTCCTTAAATAATGTCATTTGTGACCCTGATTATGCTACACAGCAGATTCGGATCAGATTCTATCGACTTATATTTATACAGTCCGATTTAACCTATGTCAGAATTGTAAATTTCAACTCTATCCACACTTTTCTTCAGTGGAAACCGGAGGATCCAGTCACAATCGGAAACCTCGGAATGTCCCAATTCGAGTTAGTGGGCATCGAGGCTGACAAATGTAACAACTCCTTCCAAATTGGTAATGAAATTTTAGTAGTACCCTGTCTGCTTACGCATATGATATAAAAAAAATCTCAACTCTAATCGTATGAAAGGTGCACTGAACACTGCCAGATTGCTAAAACGTTAATTTTGATCAATAAGGTTACTGTTTATACGATACCTAAAGTTAAAGTGCTATTGAAAAATCAAAAATGTAGAAAAATTCACATTTTAGGAGAGCCATCTGGTGTCAACGTCACAGATATAGATTTTCGCATAAGGGAGTCACAGGAAACAGTGAGAATGGAAACAGCCATTAAACAGTGACACAACATATTTAAATCAAATGTGTCAAATAGAATAAACTAGAATGTCTAGTTTCACTATTTCATGTGCCTCCCTTACATAAGTAAATTATTTCTAATTAATTATTCATTTGATTATCAGTGATTATCATCCAGCACGATGAGCATACAATGGTGGCTCAGGGGGCTTGAGCCCCCTCAGCCCGGAAGTCAGCACACTAGATATTATTGAAAATGAAACTTTTACGCTGTTTTATATGTAGTTGTCCCCAATCAAAACTTTTCGGAAATTATTTTAAGGTTAAACGAAATTAAATGCTATTATAGGTTGTTTCCAGGTAAAAAATTTCTACATTCGGCAGAATTTTAAATTGATGAGCAATAAATAAAATTTTTGGTTGTTTACAAACAGCCAAAATGTTCTGATTTGAGCCGAAATTAGTTTTAAGCAATTAAATTTTCAAAAATTTCTAGCCTTATGTGTAATTTCTTCTGGTTGAATTTTTTACCATTGAAATAGCAGCGTTGTATACAATCATTAAGATGAGACCCCCCAGAAACACCGTCTGTATACGCATCTGACAATAAATAATACCTATACACGTATACAAATACCAACATGCCATGTCATACGCCGTACTTGAGGCAAATTGCGTAATAGGACAATGGGAGTGGTAATTGACCTGCTCTCTTTAATAATAAATGTTACAGCATTGGGCTTTGAAGTTTTTGACTGCTCAACTGCGCTGTTTTTTCTATGATAGCTTAGTACTTCAAATATTAATGATCATGATAATTACGTTACAATTTTGAAACTGTTGCTTTTTATTCATCCATTCAAGCATTTGCAATAATAAAAAACTAAAAATTAGGCAATATTTTAAATATCGTAACTATCTGTTATAGGGAACTACTCTTGTTTGGTTGCTCGTTACCGTAAGCGCTTCTTTGTATTTTTTACTAAAAATAGAAAGAATACCTACTTATATAAATTACCAAAATACCTAAAAATTTATTGTATGTTGAACTAGACTTGTCTCGTTCTCTCGGTTTTCACCTAGTGCAAAGTTACCTGCCGACAATTCTGATGGTTGCAATCTCATGGGTAATGTTATATAATGTCTTGCATCATGTAGTATTAGTACCTACCCAAGTACCACTTAAGTGCGTCTTATAAAAACGTATACATGAAAGAACTTCTTTGCAATAATACAACAAAACCATTTTTCCAAATCATGCAATTGAGAATATAAATACGAAATAAATTAATGGAGACAAGAATAGTGAGCACGGGTGGATCCAGAGAGAGACGCAGGGGCGCTCATCCGCCCCTGCAAGAATTTTTTAAACGAAGAAAATCAAAACAAATGCGCATAAAATGTCCACATTTTGCACTTAAAATGTAATTTATAGAAAATTTGCGACACTGGCGTGTCTCACTGTAGTGTGAATCTTCATGTATTGGTCTCACCCCCTCTGAAAATTTTGTTATATTCGCCACTGACAGTGAAGGGAGGAAGGAGAGAGGAGAATATCCTTTCAGATTGCTCCTACTCCACACACTTTAGCCTGCCTAGCTCAAAACTACCTTTTCACCTTAAAACAACTCCTTCCACTAATCATTTATTAATCATTCAACCATGTCATTCTCATTACTATCATAATTAGAGCATAACATTAAGACTCCAAATTAATAATAAAATTAATTGTAACAGGTAAGTTTTTGGATGGATGTCAATTCGGTTCCAGGACGTGTGAGTCAATCTTAATTATACTGTCAAGTTTACAGTTGGTGTAATTTGGCGTTACTGTATTTTCGCTACATAATATAAGAAGTTACAAACTTGAACTAATGCTCCGATCGGGCCGGGTTTCGGGCCCGCGGCCCGACTTCCGTCCGGTTGGGCCGAAAAGTAGTTTTATAGGTTAATTACTTTTACAATTATAATTCATATGTACAACTTATAAAAACCCAAATTACAGTATTACATTGCCATGCATAACCAATTCCAAATTAAAAGATAGATTTTTGTAAATTTTTTGGAAAAAATATTTTTTCCTGTAAATAACACATGCTATTGGTTTCGGGCTGAGAAAAAATATTCGATTTGGGCCAGTCTGGAATTGTAACTTGTAGCGAAAGTGCAGTATACTTAAAATTGTCATCACTGACTGTAGACCCAGCAAATCATTGAATTATCAGAAGAGTTCACTACATGTATTACATAATTTGTACTTTGATGATAGGTAACATTGGGAGTTACTACCCTTCTTACGGTAAATTTGCAATTTATTATCCAAATTTTGAATTTTAAACATTTGATACAAGAAATATTTATTTCATGATTAAATTTACAGGTCTCCTCCAAAGCAACCAGTGAGTTTCTTTTGTATTATATGCATTTCTATAAATAATTGATGATTAATTTTGCAGTAGTAATTGTTAACATTGAGTTTCTAAGACTAATGCTATAAAGGAAAAAGGAGTTATTTGTGAGATTTGGGAATGACATTTCTATTTTATTTAGTCAATATTTCTTCCACCCCGGTGAACTTCTTCAGGACAATTANAAACTTCAATTTCAGAAAAAGACAAGTCAAACTTGTCTTTTATATTGACTGAATAAAATAGAAATGTCATTCCCAGATCTCACAAATAACTCCTTTTTCCTAAATTCAAAACGGGGATGGAAAAGACTTAACCAATTACTTATGCTATAATCATTGTTTAGCTACTATTCTCTGTTGACTTTACTTCACTTTGAATCCACACTAATAGCGCAATACCAACATTTTCTTTTGTAGATATACAAGAAAACCTGCCACAAGCGAGTTACGTCAAAGCCATTGACGTTTGGATGGGTTCGTGCACAGGTAATTTATTAGGAGTGAATCTGCCTTCCTTTAAAATGAAAGGTTTTCAGCCTACTTTGCTAAACTCGTATAATTATCACCCGTAGACAACGTTGTTTCGTTTCGCACTGGACCGAGCTCATTTAGTACGGTTTTTAACAAAACTAGAAATTAATTGATTATTGCAAGATATTCTGCTTGAAAATGAATTTGTCAGAATATTTTGTGAAAATTATCATAGTCCTGACTGAAAACAAAACCCAGCAGACAAACAATATAGAAATGACTACTGGAATGATAAAATACTTATTGAATTCATAGGTTTCGTCTTTCTTGCTCTACTTGAGTTCACCGTTGTCAACTACTTATGGCGTAAGGAGTGCTGTCGTAATTTCCGTCGTGCAAGAACGTACAGTCCTGACGCTGCGACCAGGGATAACGAAGGACGCGGGTCGGCCTGTAATACCTTGGTGAAAGTAAGATATAACACCAAATGTTTTAGGTTTTAAAAATATGTATTTAAAAAAGCGTAATTAAAATATTAAAAGTTCATCGACCGATGCAGAATATTGAATTACTACCAGTAACTAATTAGACTAAAATTAAATTCATGCAGTATCACTTATTAAATAATCTGTTTCGACTCGAAATGTAGGTTGGAGTCGAAATTGCTGTCAAAACTTTATTTTCTCTTTCAAACTAATTTCTTAATAATTTGAAACCACATTACTTAAGCTACAAAATAGAGCTGTTTACATTACCGTTGCGACCACGGCCTGTGTCTGCATCGATGTGTAGGCCGACAAACTAAGGAAAAACATTATTATCCTTGTAATCCTATTAGAGCAATAGAAATAGTATTACGCTTTGGCTTAGGATATTTTATTTTCGCATAAGGCCCATCTGATTGGTAGCCGTTGTCGGTACAATGTAGTAATAATGTGTGTGTATGTGCACTGTAAGTGCTACACAATACAATGGATTCGTGGATTGAAACACATTTATGGACTATAAATGTCGCAACTCATAAATGTCCGTAGTAACTTCGCTTGTATTTGCTTTTAATTGATTTTCAGACCTGTTGACGTGTGTAGAACGCAAGACAATAGAAATACATAAATAGTATTCCGACATATTATCATAAAGATATATACTACTTCGTCACTGCAAGCAAAACGATATCGATCCACAATTCGCAAGACTTAAATTCACATATTCGTTCCGTACTTTATGGATAGTGCCTCAGTGCACTACGTGAAGAACTATAGTGTTGAAATGAGATTCTCACATGCACATGGATTATTAAAGAGGGCAAAGGACGTACACGTTTGGGTGGGTTGAACTGATGGCAAATTGAACGAGGAAGAAGTATAGGAAACAAGTTTGTGGCAGAATAAACCATGAAGTAGAAAGGAGTCGAACAAAGGAAGCTCGTCTTTCTTGATCATACCTCGATTTTGTACATCACAGTGTCGGCTTTTCTTTGCTCAAAATCAGTTTTATATGCCCTGATCACAGAATGTGGACTGATAGAAAAAATATTTAACATGAAATATCAATGACAGTTCAGATCATGTGAAATTTCCTTGTCTAGCCAAGTGTACGGATTCTTCTGTTCAAGTAGTCAGTCAAAGAGACGCCTTGCCGATGGCAGTTGAAGGAAGTGGAAATCAAACAAAAACTCTTGTCTCTCAACACATGGGACTATCCATTGTGTACGAATACGGAGAGGGGGACACCACAACGACTCCCCCAAAGAGCAGAAGAGTATGATTCTTCCGTGCACTATTCATTGGAAGTTAAAATATTCAAACAACGATCTATGTGTGTACACTACTATCAATGTACCCAGTGTACTGTGCAACCAGAAAAAGTTAAAACTTGATTTTTCTGTAAAAAAGAAAAGTCCCTGTTAAAATGACTTGAAGCTTGTAGTATGTACTAATTTATGTGTTCTAGACAGATGTAAGCCTATTATGTATTTAATGGATAACAGATTCTGGGGAAGGCATTAAATGTCGCACAATATTTAGGAATTGAATGGTTAAATATCCAGGATGGGTGGCTGGTAGATATGATGTATAAAGGCTGATGTTGTGACAAGTGGGAACTTGATTGATTGGTTGTAGATATTTACTGTTGTTTGTTGTACATTATTGTAGTTCTCTATTGTTAGTTATTTCGTATATGCAAACGCGTGGGCAATTTTCCAGGAATTGGTTTGTCCTCAACGACTTAAACTCAAGCGCAAATGTGCACACAATCAACCACATTCCATACATGATACATGAATGGTTCGTCTACGCTTGTTAGTGCGAAGATTGGTTTTCATTTTCGCGACACACACAAGTGCACTTTGGCTTCTTTATTCATAATTTTGCATTGGGAATTGACTTTTGTATTTTGTCACACACATCTTATCACTGCCGTTGCAGCTTCAGTGTAAACTCACCGAGCATCTCATGCGATTAATTTGCCATTCTAATTGTTAGTATTTGGGCTGTCTGTTGTGGTAGGTTCCCATCAATCCTATTAAATTATTAATTTCAATGTTGTACACTTTAGCAGCAGAAACTCACTTAGGCATATATTTCATTCAGTGGTGCGTAGACTTATGCACAACGTAAATAGCCTTCAAATTCGGTAAATTCTAGGAGTTCCAAATGGACAACTCTAGCGGAATGAATCAATAAAATTAGATATTATATTTTGTATGTGCTTACCCGTGTTTGTATATGTTTGTGATTCTCTCTAGTGTGTATACAACATGTCTATAGTGTTAGGTGAAGGTCGACACAGACTGAAGATGTAAATATAATTTGGTTCAATACACTTCAAGGATATTTGTAACAATGAATTCCTTCGTAGAGGAACTCTGTGCTTTCGTGGCACTTCTACCGTTACACAGAGGAAGAATAAATGTGAATATACGAACCTCAGAAATCTGTCCTCCCATTTGATTGATCGTGGTTTACGGCTGCACAGTAAATAAGCTGTATCAATTTTACTTTGAAATTGAAGCATTTTTACCAGTTAGTCCAGCAGAAACTAACCTCAATTGAGCACCATTATTCCGGTGCCTGGTTTCCGCTCTTAATGGAGGACATTTTATTCGAACTTTTTTGTGTCCAAATGCATTACAAGTAAATATCATGTGTCAAACGATATAATATAGCAAACTACTAGTTTGGACTTATGTGTACCTACAAATGGTTAGATTAAATGTACCTTCGAGTGCAAAGTGCAAGGTCAGGTTGGTGAAAGCGACTTTCACCTTAGCAGAAAGAGTTCATTTTGAATATTACCGAAGGGATACCAAAATCCAGACTACTAGTCTTAGCCGTTAATTAAGGTAACCACAATGGATGCGCTTTATTAACAATAAAAAGCAAAAGTAATGAACAGTTGATGTTTTTTCTGTTTAGGTAAAGGAAAAAGAAGACGGAACAGTGTCCAATCATCTGGAAACAAGATTTGTACAAGGCTCTGGTGCCCATCATCATCTTAGCGGTGGTCCTGACCATCCAGTAATTCCTGTGGAGGGAATTAACATCATGGAGCCTCTTAGCCGCAAGTCTTCGACAAGCTTTCAAGCGCAAGCTAGAAATATTGACGAGACAAGCAGATACGCTTTCCCCCTTGCTTTCGCCGTCTTCAATTTGATCTACTGGCCCTACTACTTATTAACGTGAAACACAAAGAAGAGCCGAAAGACGCACAGCCCAAACGTATCATTCAACAATATAATCCAAAACACGGTGATTGCGCTGTCATGACGAGATCCTATTAAACGCTACAGCACCTGCAGCTCCAGACCTTTTATCCTTTAGCATGGAGTTTTAGTACAGCACTAACAATGTCCCTTTTAGTATACAGTGGCATTTGGGGCAAAATGGGGTTACACTTCCTCTTTGTGACGACAACGGTGTACAAAACGAAAGATAGCCTGTACGATACCTGATGGGCCTGGGTCACTCCACGTTTCCACCCATCCTTAATTAAATGCCTACAGTACATGCTACAATATCTGTACATAAACATTGAAATTCTTGCATTCGTTTATATTCGGTATATGTATATGGCGTATGACAAAATACATCTCATGACGTACTTATCTACAATATGTACTCACACAACCAATCCAATCAACTTTAGATATCTATCTTGAACTACTTAACTACTGTTGCAAAAAAAAGTGAACTCATTTGCAGCAGTCAACAGTTGAACAGTTGGAAAGTACGTTGGTTAAAAAGTGTATTACTAGTAGTAATGAAGCGCTGTTTGCTTAAAGGTGTGAAATATAATTCCGAGTACGTTTCTCATCTAAGCAAATAAGTACACCTCGTCGTAAGTAAGACATTACTCTGGAGAAATACATTGGAATTGGTGAGCTGGACGGAGCAAAAACAAAGTACCTAGAACAACCGAACCAACAGCTAACTCTTGTGCAGTTAATGCTGTTTCAGAGTTTACATATCTACATAGGTTCTGCTCTACTGCCAAATGCTCTGGACTCCGTTTCCAATTTCGTGTTTATTGCGACTTCAGACACAGAATGGTGCTATGAAATGAACATGGGGCAGGCCAGATGGACCAGGACTCATTCAGCGAAAATAACGATGGCACTACTCTTTTTTTCTGGTGAATCCTCCTGAGAGAACGAAATGTGAAGTTGGGTTTGTTTTGTTCAATTGTATTACTGATCACATTTGCACGCTTGTTGATCATTTACCGCCAATGATGGTGAGCCAAATACACATAGATGTTTCTTATTTGCTATGCTGTGTATGATTCATGTGCACCACAGACGGATTTCCAAAATGTGGCTACGCAAGACGTCAAATGGTAAATGAGATTACAAACGTACTCTCGGTTAAATAAATTCATACCTGGCCGTGACCGTGGTAGTAGTATTTCTGATCAT
>JABASC010005133.1:0-10700 GCA_019776185.1 Plutomurus gul
TATTTAGTTAACAGCTTGACATCACATTTTTATCAGCTACAATATTGCAAAATTACAATGCAACATAGAATTACAACATCGATTTTGTTGTCTTATACATGTTGTATTTGAGATGGAATAATATTAAAATAAAATAATTAAATTTATAAGTAAATAATCAGGTCAATCAAATAATAATATTTATGATTCAATAATAAATAAAAAATAAACAAATGAATAAAAGCAAAAATGACATTAATATGTCAATAATTACAATTACAGATTTTATAAATCTGTAATTCACTTTTTATTAAAAGTAAGCAAATCAACGCTCATTAAAGGAAGATTAAGAGCGCCTGTAGGTCTACTGTCTACCCTTTGATCTGTTAGTCAGTATTTCGCTTATTGTTATACTTAAGTATTGCGAAGCACTAATTTATTAGTGAAGGAGTCATTACAGTGGTGTACATAAGCATTACTAGCTATAGCCAAATATCTGTTTCTTTTTAAAGTAGTGAAGTCAACCGACTATAGTGAACTATGAAATTGTGGCTACAAGGGATAATACTTAAATACATTACGCGATCACTTATCCGGGGGGCTTTTCACGTGCCATAACACTTCCCATGTAAAAGTGTTACCAATGGAGGATGGGGTCTGAAAATCTACATTTTTTTGAACTTGAACACTTTGTGTGGTACAATCCCTAACGATATTTACCTAATAGTAATAATAATTTAAAATAATTTATCATCTTTTACCTAAGGAAGCTTCTGCCGGAAATCCAGTGCTTTCCCAATCATTTACTATAAGTAGCCATACGTTAACACGAACTGGGGGTTGTACACGATACATACGAACCCACTGTGTTCTATTTACACTTATACATTGAAACATCTGCCAGTTTTAAAAACGTTCGAATTAGAACTATATAATTCCAGATTTCACGAGTACATCAAAATCGTAATAGTGTTTGAACCCCTGAATGATGGGTAGGATGTTATTGGAATCACACAATAGACAATTTGTTTATTAAAACGGAATTTAGAAAAGACAGCGTTATGTATTGAATTGTAGATATGCATATGAATGGTGCATATGCACTGAACGTATTGGTAAGTGTAAACTCATTGTCAGTAAGAATTGATGGTGGGGGAACAGGATGGACGGCGTGGCTGCCTATGCCAGGAAGGAAATCAAACCAAACCCATCTGAAGTGAACCGAAGGAAAAAGGAAACTCTTCAATCCGATAGGCTGCCTGCTGAGGTATATATAAAGATATACAAGGACCTACATAAATGCATACGTATAAAACTAAACGGAGAAAGCAGGCGAAACCGAAAGGTTTGCTTTGGTTTGGTGGTGGTATTATTATGCTGGTGTTTGGCATTCAGTAAACTACCTAGAAGATAGCCGTCTACATAATACATAGAGTGAGTATAGCTACAAGGCAAATCCTCAAGTACCGATAAATCTTTACTACGCCGCACAGCGTCCAGGAAGAGAAAAGGATGCTTGTTTGCCTTCCTTGCTGGCATGCATGTATCTGTGTGTGTGTCTGTGTGTCGTATAGTATGTATATGTACAGGGCTTACCGCACCATAACTACTATCTGCATGCAAGCAGCTATCTAATAATGGTATACGAGGCAAAATACTGTAAAGCGGTTACCGGAACCGAGTGGTCGGCATTTCTCTCTCACTAAAAGAATTCAGATGTATGTGTATGTACTTAAGGCATGGCACTATGTATTTTGAACTAAAGGAATGTAAAGAAAACTTCAGCTCAGGTTTCGGCGCAAAAACTGTCCCGAATCAAAGTCAAGTCAAGTCAACGGAACTGATCTGAACTCAACAAGAGGAAGATTTGGAGAATCACTGAAAAGAAAAGAGGAGATTTATAGGTGATAGTCTGCATATCTCTGTACACATTCAACCTTATGGTTCACTTGGAATTATTACGTAAAAACATTAGGTGATGTTATCACTATAAATCTCTGAATTTCTTAATTTATCTTGTCCCTAATTTTGCTGATTTGCAGTTAAATACAAACTTTGGTCACAAGAGTTGACACATTATAGCAGACACACCACAAGATTATTTTGCATTCGTGCTAATTTCAAATCGGGTGTGTCCGCTTGTTCACCGAAGGAAGTAAGAAATTTGTAATCCAATACATACGTGTAGTCATCATCTAAATATATAGGTTTACAACAAAACTAAACTTATCTGTACCTATTCGTAACAAAATTGTGTAATTGGCAAAATTTATTTGATAGAATACTTATTATTGGTAACCTGCTGGATTCCAAACTTTATAATTATCTGTATAAATAATAAGCGTATATAAATTTTCAGGTTATTTAGTTTCCTCAATCTGAATTATAGCAATCGATACAAATTATGCCTATGTACTTAAACCCTTACCATTATGCAGTTATTATTTACTTTTTATATATGAAAAGCAATAATTACTAAATAGTAATCCGGTGTATTAATACTAGTTGGTATATTAACAATAATAGAATTGTTTAACTTATTGTTACTTACTGTCTTATTGTTAGTATGTAAGTAGCTAAAAGTGATGATATCCCTACTGTTACTAGTATCCACTGTTGAAGTAGTTGATAGTATTCACTGGAAGTACATACCTACGTATAGGAAGGTTGGTTGATAATTTTAAGAAATATCGCTAGGGATCGCGAAATATTTAGCTTCTAGCATCTCCCTTTTGGGGAAAGGCAACGTGATGGTGACAGATATAATGATGAATAGCCACACATCATAAATTAGCACACGATTTAGTCGAGCCTCTTCTTTCTTAAGGTTGAAGTGATTCCTCTACAAATCCCCTTCTTTCCCACTTGAGCACCGTAAATTCTTATGACAGTTTCACGCTCAAGGAAATCGACCAGACGGCTACATTTTGCTATGTTGTTAACTGTTAACAACGCAACCTTTAACTTACTTCACCTTTGAAGAAGCCACTATCGTAAATTAGATGCAATATATACCGAAAAGTATCATTTCTCAGCGTTTTTGTCCGTGTAGCTGGTGTTGCCGGTGTTTTGTGTTGAAAAGGAAGGCATAACCGGCTACTAGGAGGGTGATATCCGTGAAAAGGCATACTGTTGAACTTAAAACGTATGTATACAGCTTATACGTGTACACCAAAGTCTTTTAGCGCCGTCACGGTTGACTTTGAGTTGACTTGGCTGGGCTTACGCGTCCTCACCAAGGGCTGCCCTCACTTCATAAATCCTCACCTGCCTTCCTTCACTTCAGTTGATTTCAGTTCACCCTTCCACGCAAGACCTGCACGGATTTTTACTTAAGGCACGCATCACTGGTTAATGTAGTCAATTCAAGTCCATATATCTCCCCAGATCCATTTTTTATCAATCTGTCGTCTCACAAGCATTGAAGTATGGGTGCCTGGTGAGCGGCATCCACTTTACTCCAGAAAAAAAATTCCAAAGTTTCCTCACTTGCCTCCTGTCTGCATTTGACTTTTACTAATACAGCAGGTAAAACCAATTGTGTCCACAGAATAGAACTGTACATTTACTCTCCTGTGGAGAAACAGACATATCCGACAGCTCTATATATATTTACATTTTCTTAGCACATTCTCAATGTATGTAATTGTTGCTGAATTTGAAGCTAGACGGCTGCACGGTAGATTGGGGCTCAAGACGAAAGTAAATAAAGGGCCACGTGTAATGTACATATATATACTTACATAATACTTTTTCTCAGATTAACTAAGCAGAAGAATGAGACTCGATTTGCCCGCTGCTGTCTTGTCTTGTGTAATATAGTGGATTTGAATTGAATTTAGTCACATTCAGATATTGCATTACATAACAATATTACTCTTCATTTGTATTCCACCTTCCTAGACAGGGGTACCTATAACTACTTCATGCAGAGCTGAAAGCACAATACAAAGCGAGCAAATCTGATATACTTTCAACTGTTGTGTAATTTATTTGTAATGTTCTGTCAAAGCAATGCCATGCATCAACTTCTACGTCTCAATTGTTCCCGGCGCTTGTATCTGTGGGATTAACCAGATACGTATTCAAACAGTTAGTAGGTATATATCTATTACTACGTTTATATGTGAAGGTATGTAAAGGGGGATTGGGGATTTCTGTTCGTGTATTCACTAGTCTTTCCTCATACACATTTTAAATACACGTATAGATGGATGAGGGTATTGTATTGTGTAAGTAGTAAGTACTTCTTGTGTGGGGTTGGTTTATAGTGTTCTCGTCTTGATAGCACTAGATTTATGCCTATCCATATATTTTACGTGTGGATTCATCTTATTTACTCGTAACCAAACGAATTGAATAGATTCTTTTCTTTGCGGTTTTTTCCAACCACTGCTATTTCTGTATTGTACCTTGTTGTGATAATTTGTGGGTTTTTTAGGGGATTAGCCAAGTTGGCCAACCGCGGTTTTTCCCTGTGTTGACCCACAAGTATATATGACTGTTTTTGTTTGGTGCATGGCAGTGTGCAGAGTATGGAATATTACTGTTACATTAAAGTCTGCAGTTCTTTTTGTTTGGATGTGGGGCTTGGCTAATTTATTTCACAGAATACAATGCATTCTTCCATTATGCGTACACTGGTAGTATTGGGAACATTATGTTTCTCTATTTTCACCAACTTTCCTTGGTCGTGGCGGCTGCATGTATGGAACGGTTTTTCTTGGCTTGGCGACCACAAATTTTTGTGGGGAGTTTCTAAGACTGTCGCACAAATTCTCACTTTAACTTCCTGTGAGTCAAGTTAGTTGTCAATCCCGAACGGCTTTCGACCAAGTAATTGCACCCAAAAAAAAGAGCCACAAGTCCATAAATCAGTCACTTGGACGGAATGGAGCGGCGGAGCTGATTTTTCTCGGTTATCCACGCCCGCTGATTGCCGCATCGCATTGAATTACATTATACTATAAGGTTACACGTTACATCCTACTTGCAAAAGTGGACTCGACTGGCACACTACAAAGCGGCTATGTACGTCGCCGGCTAATACATATGTCACGGCTGTGTAATGTCCTCTAGAAGGGTAGGCAGTATACACGGACTCTTTGCAAACCACTTTCGTGGCGATAGTATGGCAGATAGTGCAAAGAAAGGCATCTAATGTGCACACTCAAAGAAAGGCACGCAAACACATTATGGTACAATATTGTACACCATAGTATCTATAATGTAGACTACAATATGTACCTAGTTGAGCTGTGAAATTCTTTGCACATTTTTTCACTTTTGTCAAAAATTCGAGAATGGAGACGGTTAACAATAGGAGATATCTTTTTCTCATTCCATCATGTAAAAACTCTACTCTCCAGAAAGCTTTAATAATATTTATTTGCATTATATGCCGCAGCAGGATGCAAAAAAACGACCCATTTGGTTTTTGGGGTTTTTTGTGTTCCAAAGTTCCAAAGCATGTACAAAAAACAATTGAAATTGTTGACTTCCTTATGAATTACATGTTATCTGCTTCTAATTCATTAGTAATCATTTATTAAACAATAATTAGTTCAAATAGGTACAAATATAATTTAGTCAAACTCAAGAAATTTATGATTCCTTTGTGAATACATATACATATGTACTTGTAATTCAAAAATAACATATATCGAACAATTATTACGTTCAAATATATATAGTCAAACTTTAATCTACTGTAATACTATAATCTGCGAACATAAAAAACACAAATAACCCAAATGGGTCGGGTTTTTTAACCATAAAATGTCACGACCCATAAATCCAGAGTCTGTATGTAGGATGCGAATTTTGCGTGTGGTGAAGATGCTGAAAAAATAGATAGCTATATGAAGTTTGTGGTCTCACAGCAGGCATCCATCAAATTAATTTACAAAAATGTCAGTTTGTTCAAAACCCAAAATGTTAATAGAAAAACAAATATTTACAGAAGTATTGAGGTATATTGAGGTGGTGGAATTGATCAATTGAAAAAAACCATAATTAATATGAACCTTGCATTCATATTTTTGTAACATTCCAAATAAAGAGTTCTGGGTCAGTGTAAATGCATTTAGCATCTCTATGTATATGTGCAACAATGTGGTTTGCATTGACCGAGTTCTGAAATCCCCATTTAAAAAAATAAATGCACTACAATAATATTTCAATTATTCAAATTTTTGAATTTCTGAACTTTAAAAGTGTCTCAATTGAAAATTGTATAAAAGTATTACTGTATAGGTTTTAAGAAATGTTATGTTATAATACGTAGTATAGTAGGTATTACTCAAAATTGTATAATGATTTGTGAAAAAGCAATTAATATTGGAAAAATTAAACCTGTGAGAATCTTTAAGGTGCATTTCGCTAACAAGAATACAATTTATTTGTATCCTACCAAAGCTTGTGGTCAAAATGTACCCATTTTTCGTTTGTTTCTTCACTTTTCTCGAACATTGAAAGTAACTACGTACAACCTTCCTTGTGTATATATGTGTGTGTACGTAGTTTGAAGTACATAATGGTATGTGCATATTTTTAGTGGAATAGCATTATGCTAATAAAGGCATCTCGGTACGAATTTAATTTAGTAGTTGAGGAAAATAGTGGCTGCTGCGAACACAATGATAACTCTGAAATGAACGTAGATGATACTAAAAGAGAACAAAGTGAGACAGTTCGTTCACTCTGGGCTTCCCCACACATTAGATAATGATGAAATCATACAATTGTCGCTTGGTTTAAGAGTTTATTTAAATTCTGGGGTTCCCAGAGCACGTTTCCATCCGACAAACCACTTAAATAAATAAGGAGAAACTTGCTGACAAGCCCAATCCACTACAGTTATTTCTTATTCATTCCATTTCCGTATTCCCTTTCGATACTATTCCTTGTAAATGAAAGCACTTAAGACGATGCAGTTTATAAACTACACATCAAGCTCTATTTCTTCTATTTCCTTCGACTACTATTTTCACATTGTAAAAACAAGACAGCAGATATTGGAGGAACGAATATAACGAGTCTGGCATGAATTCAACACGTATTTCCCACTTTTCCTTTCTGCAGGACTTTTCTCTCAGGCTGCTTCATCACATAAATTTCCCCAGAAAATCAGCCAAAAAATGATCGGCCCTATGAAACAAAAACATCTCGAACCTCGCTCGTACCAAGCATTCTTATAGTGTTCACAAATGAAGTGCACATTTATTCTTATCATACTTGAAAGAATTAAAAGACAGATACAAACGAGAGTACCTTTGGAAAACCCCACAGTACAGATACAACGCTTAATACAATTTTACGAGAATTCATCCTCTCCGCGCCTACTTTTAGTAAGTGGAGAGAATGAGAAAGCAAAAAATCTTTAGTGACGACGGGTAGGACGTGATTCTGCCTATTTTTACAACATCTAAAGTGCTACGGTTGCAAATTTTAGCAGAAAGCCCATGTTTACTGTATAAAGAAATGGTTGAAGCAGCTGGTAAGTAAATACTGTGTCATTTCCTGACTATCTCGAATCCTGACAAGTAAAGAAATGTCATAAACTACTTTTACTACGTGCTTCTACAGAAAGGAGACGACAAGACATGATTATGAATGACATGCCATTCAATTGCATTACTTACATAGCATTGCATTAAATAAGCATCGACTTTCAGCCTTTTAGTTCACGTAGTTAACTTACGGTTACATTTATGTATTTCTACTTTCTATACGACACATTACACACGTACATTTATTTATATGTATTTATACAAAGAGATGGAATCGCCCAGATTTCGAGATTGTTGATCATAATGACGCTCAAATACTGCTACTAAGGCCGCATAGATTACACGAGCAGTTTGTCGACCAAAGTATCCCGCATAGTTGCAGCTACTGCGAATGCTTGTTACTACCGCCAGTGCAATGAAATAAAGTATGGCAATGTAATCTTTCTAATGTTATGTAATGAAATACAGTAATAGTGGGAGCAACGAAGAGCAGAGTCCATCTCGTAAGGCCAAGGCAGCGGGGCGAGTCAAATCAAAGGTTTGGATTATCCGAAGCCACAAATGAACTGACTATGAATGATACACTATCAGTAAACATGAGAAGAGCGAGTGAGCCAGAGACAGAGACGGCGGAGAGACCATCGCAGGAAATACCATAAAGTTTGTGGAGAAGTAATCGTGTAGTAGATACTTTGGACAAGTCAGAGAGTGAAGGGAAGGCGAAGCTCCATCACCATCATCACATCATCATTCTCATCATCATCATTTCAAATGGCAAATGTTTGCTGTTTACCCGAAAAGCTTGAGAAGAGATGAGAATAAACGAGAGCAAGAGTGAGAGAGAGAGAACTGTACTGTAAGACTGCTGCCGAGAGAAAAGCACGGTTGATGAAGATGATGATGATATTTCCTCTTTGATCATGCGGATACGAACCTAAAGATAATGAAATGAAATTCAATGTCTGCCACGACTTATCTCTTGCCTCTGTGTACCAGTGCACTACCTCTACTAGAAGTACAGAGTGTACTTTGATTCGACGACCGTTGTAATGCAACAACGAGAGAGGCAAACCATAACGATATATTTTGTAAAATGTGAAAGCTCTGGGAGAAAATAGATTGTAGAGACTGTGCGAAGACGCTAAGGCAGCAAATAAGACCGTAGTCTTTACAGCTCATTTTTATCCCATCCCTCAAACAGAGCGGAAATAAAAGGATTTTTGGAAAAAGTCAAACTAGGAGAAATATACAATTGCATATACACTCGTACTACCAATGAAGAAAGAAAATGTGGTACTTTACCATGGAGAAATGAAGGGGAAAGCTTATGCTTATGTTATGTTTGTATGCTCAATAGTAATAGTAAGTAAGCCAAAGTAAGTACACAGGCATAAGTACAAAAGCCGGAGCAAAAACCGGAAAACCTATGTGGATGTCGACACGAGCGACTTGGCTTACATTGCAATTTTTTGATGTTTTCCTTTTCCTTTTCGTTTTTCAGTGGAGATTTGGGTTCCGCTCTCGCTTTTTCCTTTTGCTTGCGCTTTCCCTCCTGAGGTACACACTCGCTCTCCCGAGGGTTACAATATACAAAGAGAATTGCATTGATGTATTTATTTTGTTGCCCGAAGGCAGCACTTGGATTCATTTTCCTTTATGTATACCCTTGAACAAACACCTATACACTCACTAAACCTTTTACTACAAGTGAGACAATGCAGTGTAGGGTGTTTAAAGGCAGCAGCAGTAGTAAATGCAGATTTCCTCGGGCAACGCATTTAACGTTCTCGCTATTCCTTTTTCTGTGGGAGCAGTTGCAATTATGTGTAAGCACTGACCTAAAGTAGACAAATTGTATGCACAAGGTCATGTTATTCATTCATTCATTTGAGCAATTTAAATGCTCAATTAGCTTTGATCTTAATCTGTTGGCTCTTTGGTACACAAATGCATTAGCCGTGTGTGGATACGTTTGTTGGAAAGATGCCTGTATAGCTACATATTACTACTACCACATATATACATACAATAGTACACACACGTGGAAAGTTTTCCCAAATACCTGTAACCCTCGATGTGGCTTAGGGGAAACTTTACATTCTGCTATTAGAATGCTGCCACTCTCAGAGAAGAAGATGGGCTCGAAGAAGAAGTTTTATTGGAAAACTCGCGCAGCCATGCAAACGAGTTTGATGTAAACTCTCTTGACGAATGCTACTTTCCTTAACTTAACATTTCAAGAATTTCCATGCGCTACATTACATTGAGTAAATAGTAGCGGAGTACAAACTCGACTGCTTGACAGACACAGAAATGTAATGTTGCATTGCATTGGGATGAAATTGAATCCGGACCATACAAATTGAATCATGGATTTCTGTATACATACCAAGTAACTGACATTACGTTGAATTACATTGCACACAGTGCACGGCAAACAACATGAACAGAGAGAGAGAGAGAGAGAGAGTGAAGCTGTTCGCATGGCTTCCTTCAATCTAGAGCAGTCCAGTCCAATCATCTATCCGGACAAAGAGAGTTCCTCGGCTAAAGTTGAAGAATTCCAATGAAATAATGTTACTCCGCGTAGGTGCTCGCAAGGTATACAGAGATATCTATGCATTATATTATCTGCTCTTGTAGTATACTCGGATCTTTAGTCAAATGTGTCTATATGTGCATGTATACCTTTTTGCAAAGAATGTAGCTATTTATTGCAATACCGTCTGAAGATGGGAGATAGAAAAAGACTTTTTCGAGATTGTACCATCGCTAGGTGAGGAGACTACCAGAAACTTTGTATCTGGTACTGCTATTTGTATATAGGTGAGTAATGGATGTATCAGTGATAGAGAGATAGAGATGTATGAAGGGCGATGAGAAAATCTATGCATCTATCCCAAAAACAGTGTGTACTTATAGTCCGAACATAACACTTTAGAGCACTCAAGCCTGCATAGCTTCTTTGCTCCTTTCTCCACTTGGCTTGTTCCATACCGTAGCAAAGTCACTGTTCCTGTTCACTTGCCCGAAGAATTCTTTCTCTTTCTGCCGTTCAATAGCTCCTCTTTTTCTATTCTTTAAAGGGAATTTTAAGATGGTATATCTACCCAAAATACAATGCCGTATATGGTCGAATGCAGTTAGTCAATGTCTATTTCCGTAACAGTCTACTTGGTAAGAATGTGTTCACGTGTCCAACTAGGCGCC
>JABASC010005134.1:0-10699 GCA_019776185.1 Plutomurus gul
GGAATTTTGAGTCCAGATTCTAGAAGCAAATTTTTTTGTAAACCAGTAAGAATTTTTTTCAAACATAATATTTGGTAGAGACAATGGTTACATCAAATAGTGTAAAATCTTATCCTGCTATAAGCTATTTTTTTCGTTGATTCATGCAAAACACTGACCACTGTGATTACATAAGGAACGCGCAGAATAAGGTTTACTCGTGTTTACCTTGACTTACCGGTACACGTGTAAATATTGACAAGTTTAGTCCATCTGTAATCGCCGAAATTATTACGAAACTAACATTTAATGTTATCTTCAAATTACACATGGTAGTAATTAATTAACTCGAAACCTATAATATCCGAAGAGTAATTGCACATAAAAATTCGTGTGAAAATTCGTGAGGATAACGACCCAATTTTAGCATAAAATTAGCGAATGCCGCCACCTATAACCGTTAGATATATTGCCAAAGTAGATACGGTCTGCAAGCTTTCAATATAAACTTTTGATAATACACAAATACATCCTAAGCCTAAAATTCTCAATTTTTCAGTAAACATAATGTGAAACAAATAAATTGTCTAAACCCAGAGTTGCATCAATGTTGCTGTTAATATGTTCAAAAAACAAATAATTATAATGATACGTATAAGTTGAGTGTATAGACAGTTGAACATTATTGCAGCTACAATAAAAAATAATTGCAGTAATAATACAGGATGCTAATTGAGCTCAATGTCCACATGGTAGGCCATTAGATGATTGTGTTCTGTAATTGCATTCAAGAAGATTACTTGCAGCACTATCCGTGTGTCTACTTGTTCCATTCATAAAGCATCTCTAAGATTGGAACTTTTTCTATTATGCAAACAATAATGCTCTTCTACATATGTGGCTTCAATGGAAGAATATTTTTTCTAGTAATGCACATGTTTTGCCATTGCATTATGTATGCACTGCGAGCATAATAAACACTGTCGTCCATCAAATGCTCCCTTGTACTTTGATTAGATGTGATGCAACAATATTGACAGAACGAGCCTACTTTATACAATACAGAATAAACGACGAACACTATACACAGCAGATAATTCTTGAAAACATCCAAAGAAAAAAATGTAAATATATTTCAGTTCAAACTGTAATATATGCAAAATGCTGGGCCACTACTTATTTATAACAACAACCGTATAGTTAATTCACGGCGGATATAAGTAATCCAAAATATATGTTCTCTGTACGTTATTTCATTTATTTATCTACCTACTAGTATTAAATTACCTTACATTATGTGTGCATATGCTTTTCATTCGTGTGCATTTAACTTTAATCAAAACCAATTCTGAATGGTCTATCGTGCATTGTAAGTCCGCTCTGTTCAATCAATCCGAACAGAAACTGATTGACTGACATTCAGTGCAGTAAATGCGAGCAAAGTAAATGGAAATATTGAAATACAATAATCTATTCTGTATTATGAAGGAAAATCTATAGTCTAATGGTCACTTCATAATGAAAAGCTTAAGTAATAGAACGGCGGAATAGAAATAGAATTAAACTAACAAGACTCTTTGTGATTTTCAATTGAAAGTCTTGTTACCATTCCATCCTACATTTACATAATGGTTAAATGGCTATAGATACGGCCATTTAATACACACTTCACGTTCCAATCACAGTCTCTTTGTGTAATTGGAATCAATTGGCTGCTCCGTATTTTTCCTACTCTTTATATAATCGTACACAAGCTCTGCATATTATTGCTATCTATTTTTCAGAATAACATTTGAAGATTCTGTTCCTCCTCGTTCACTGTACGTACAATGTAATTGTATATACCTATGCAGTAAACAGATCTGTACTCGTCTCTAATTTATCAATACATATAAATACACTTTGCGAATATAGAATCTATGAATACATTTCCACATTAAATTGCTCGCTTGTGTTTGTAAGAACATGCTATTTAAACATGAATATTTATATCTTTCATACATTCACATCGTATTTTGTAAACATGGCATTGTAAAAGTTGCACAATTTATAGCCTGTTGTCTATTCTTGCGGATGTGCAACTATTGAGCACATTCAACAGTAAGCAATAGAAATGTGAGAAGCTTGTGGCGACCCGGTAGATTTCAATTATCTGGTCTGGCATAAATTGCCGGGAATAAAACATTAAAAAGTGTAATAATTAGATTCCCGTGATTTCAGAAAGACTTTACTGTCATATTCCCTTCCCCACCTACAAAATGCAATTTGAGATTCAGTCACTGTATATTATGTATAGTAGTATAGTCAAAAATTGAATTGCAGATTGCATAAGAGTTGACGAGGAAACAATACGAAAAGGAACACAGCCAGTCTTGTCGTCAGAATGCTGATTATAATTGAAGTGCAAATCGTGAGAATTTCTGCAAGTATAAACCGGCTGGCTGACAAGCCAGCACAGCACCTTGCTGTCATCCTCCCAAATACATGTAAATAAACGTTAGCGGCTTTACATTCTGCGTATATCATAATGAGTGCATCCTTCTATCTATTCCTATTTTATTTATTATTATAAAGGCTTAAGGTGTTGTAAGAGGAGACCAGCTGTAAGGGTTTGTAATAAGACCAAAACGACAAAAATTTATATTTAGAAAAGCTCGTGATAGTAAGGATGAGCAGGTTGCAGATTTGCGTAAAGATCACTTGGACCCTGGTTCAACACAGTAAAAAATTACCACTTACCAATGGTAAAAACACGGTCATTTTGTGGTTTTTACCACTTCATTGTGGTACAAACTATGTTTGCACAGTATTTCCAGTAGATTGCGTATGCAAAGCATAGTTTTTACCACCTTCATAAATACCAGTGTTAAAAACGATCTGTCGTCAACATTGAGCCAATGTTATTGCATGAACAATAATCCAATTAACAACCACATCAAGACAATTCGGTATTCAATTCTTGTCCATTTCCAGTAGAACCAATAAAGGAAGAACGAAAAGATCCGATTCGGGGAATTTCCAGAAATCGAGAATTATTTCTCGTCTTATCGCTTATTACAAGTTTATCTTTATGGACAATGAATCTAAACGGCAAATTAGTAGTTGCCTAAGTGTACACCTGTGATCCGTCTACTCTTCGTGTCGTTGCTACACAGCAGTGACGTTAGAACTACGATTACTGGTTTCAATTGAACTGATTTGAAGACAATGAAGACAGTAGCTTCTATTGGAGGATAGTTTTCTTTGTTCAGATAATCCGTTTCATAGAGTCCACAATTTATTTGAATTAAAGTTCAAAGGATTGACTTAATTGATATTGCGATTTATTGTACTGTGGTTTTGATTTTCTGGTGGCCTGGAGCTTTGCATTCTCCTTATTCGTGTTCATCAGCCACGCATCAACAGTTTCAATTTGAATAATGAACTAATGACATGTTTTCGTAACAAAGTCCTTTGCTGTTGTTACAGGGCTCAATCATTGTTCATGCAAATAGGAAAATAAGGGATGAATGCAAATTGCTTTGTAAAAATTTAGCAAGATATTTATTTGTATTGTGAGGTATTTAGTGTTGGGAACTTCAATCAAATTCATCATGACATTAGGTGACTGTCTCCTCAATTGCGTCGCTGCTGGCGAGAAAACATGCTTACCTACTGCCTAGTCGTAAAATAATAACCTGCACCTACAAACATAAATAGCAATAGGCTACAAAGCAAGCCATTAAGCAGACATTGAATGTTGTATGCAATAGCAATGTTGTTCTTCTTGCAGTTAGTAACACGGTACACGGTATACACAGAGTGTAGGCACAGGCAAACAGGGCTCTGTGTGAAAAGATCGAGACGAAGAGTCATTCATGAGAGAGGAAAGTTGGGAAGCGCAACGGACCATCCACAACAGTGCAATGAAGGTAACGTTTTCCATTATGCGACTGTGGTGCGAATAGAATTCTGATGGGATTATGCGATGTGATGAAATACAACAGAGACACAGCAACAGCTATATATACGCTCATCCTATGAAATGTCTGTGAGACATCATTTGTGCACACGAACAGAGACATAATTAAGTGAATCACTAAATGACTGCATGTGCGTCTTCAGCAGATCTGCTCATTGTCTTTCTCCAAGGCAAGCGTTCCTGTTTTATTGTGCCATTAGTCGCTGAACGATTAATAAACGACTGAATTGCTTATTCAGACAAATTACAATCTTTTAATTGACTCTGATTGCTGTCACTACAATTCATCCACATTGCATACTTATTTAAATGGTAGTTTGGTGCCCGAAATTGGTACTCGGTTTAAATAGAATTTATTTTAATAATTCAAACGTTAATGTCGAATCCGTAAATTTTGTTTAGGAAATGAAATGTGATAGATGTCTCTACGTAGTTAACTTACTGCTGTTATAAATAAATCTACTACATTCTCTTGAAGTTTACCAAAGTAAACGATCTCTTTGTATTTAGTTTAGATATGTATTTATTACTAATGTGCTTTTATGATTCGTCTTAATTAAAAAAAACAATGCATATTAAACTTATTCTGATATTGAGAAGATCAGGTTTTGCTTATTATTTGCCAACATTCCAAGAAAACTTCGATGCTATTGCTAATTGGGTTCCAACTGAGAAAAGTGCTCATATTACATGAGAATATTCGTAGAAATAAAGAAAATAATATGCATATTTACTTGTGTACAGCAGAAACGACAAGGAGAGCCATTACTTACACATTAATAGACGAACCCAGTAGTCATGCACAGGGATAATATTTATATTATCGTTGGAACTCCTGTTTGAAGTGTCCCTTCTATATTTTCTCGTGCTATTTTATGTCTTACACACGTGGCGTTGGAAAGCATCAAGACAATGTACGCTTTGGAATCATGTCTGCTCATCATATGGACAGGCAATAAATAAATACTGACAGAAATGAATTGCAAGTTAATTTTGGGCCCAGCTAATTAATATAAGATTTTAGATAACTTTTCAATAAGTAAATGAAATCACTCGCAAATGTCTCCTCGGTCGATTACCATTCAATTGTAATTAGAAGAATTTTATTAGAACAATGAAAGAATTATAATATCATTTTAATGTTTTACACAACAGTTTTTAAGTAACAACATTCTCACCTTTCCCTTTTGGTTGATCAATAATAAAAAAGCATATAATAAACACAACTTTTATGACTGTACAGGTACATTACATAAACAACAATATTATTAATAATGTCTACTACGTACATTAAACACATGGTTTGACTACTTACTAGCTGTGGGCAGCTATTTCTTGGACGTGGACGTAACGTCACCAACGGCGGCAGCCACCCCATGTGTTTAACCTAGGTCCTACGACAATAAAAAACGTTAGCATACATTCCTATTTGCATTTATCACACTTCCTTTCTAATAGTTCTCCACACACCCCGCAGTGTACATCTTTCATCATTTGTAAATTCAACATTTTCAACAACTACTTCTACGTGTCTACGTCTACATACAATGCTAATGCTAATATAGTATACCTATGTATTCTTTACAGGTAAATATGTAGAGCAATATGAATAAGGTTTAACTGTAATATCCTACTGTCCAATTGTCATTACAGCGTATAAATTATAGAAATAGCTGCTATACTTGAAATTTCTGTACGTACATCTAATACCATAGAGCTATTAACACGGCCACAAGAATATTATACGCTATTGTGTATATTTAGGTATGCATCTGTATTCTACATTCTAATACGTGTGTGAATTTAAAGGAGGATGAAAGCTGCTAAAATACAAAGCCGATTTCCACCAGCACAAACGTGCTAGGTACATGGGTAAGGTCATGTCAACGACATGGACAGCTTTCATCCTCCTGGCTCACTCTCACAGTGCAAAGTAATCTGTGTACCTACTACGAATTTGTGTAACGCGATGAATGTGTGTTGTTGAATTAGCAGTTTGTATGGTTCCTGGTAGGATTGGATGGATGTGGCCTGCATTCGACTACATTTTACATTATTTTGTGTCAAGTTTCTGTAAGTAATGGTTATGTTGAGAGTGAAGAGATGAGATCCTCTGATTCTATTCAATGCAATTGAATGGAGTTTAATAACAGCATGTAAGATGTATAGCACGTCGTCGTATATGAATGCATTTATCTAGTGTGTAGTAGCTATTAATACACATGCATACATGTAATGTATGTATTTATATATTATTAAGATCATAGATGTAGATTCAGAAACATTTCCTGAAGAAAAGCCAGCCCTAAAGCGGTTGATGCTTCTTCCATTCTGGTTTACAGTTGATTGTTCAGTTGTCAGTGCGAGTCTATGGTCGATCCTCTTACTTCTTTTTCTTCGGCTGTGCTGCTACATTCTCCCTTGTATTGTTGTTCCGTTGACGACAATGCAGTTTCACGTGATACACACATTGTACATCTTACATTCGTTGCCATTCACTCCTGCATGCATTTATTCCGTCGTGGAGGCTGTCTTCGGACGAACTAAACAGTTAAAATAAATATTCCTCGACATTGATTTCAATTATAATAGAATCTTTTCAAGTAATGAGCTTCACATATAATCGCTGTAATATTCATGAGAATATTTGGGACTTTGATTTCCCTTTGAAAGACTTCACCTTCAATCATATGAAAACGAAAGGAACTGCGTGTCTCTGCAGATTAGTTTCAAAAATCACACTTGCATGTATTTATGTATGCATTTGCATAGATAAATATGAAGCCACTTGTGAATATTCAGTATTAAAAACGTATATCCAGATTATTGCCACAATATTTCCATCAAGTGTGTGATCTGTTGTTGTAAGGATATTTTTCTTGTCCTCCTCTCCAGCTCAAGTGTGAATATCAGAAGAGCTTAGTCATTTCAACTACTTACCGGTACAATCACCAGGATGGAAACTGATGTCATCAATTGCAAAACCGCCATTGTTCGCTTGCCCTTCTAGAATCACTCTGACAGGATTCGATGCATCGACTGCCACCTGAGCTGGCCGCCATTCCGGTCTCACCGTGTCCAAGTCCACCGCAGACAACTTCCAAATCTACCATAACGAATTATTTAGAAACCTGTTCGTATTTTATTAAATAGGATTCGAATAAAACTGTCCTCACAGTGCAGTTATAGAACACTGCACAGTAAGGTTACAATTCTATACAGACATACACTTCAATTATTATTATTATTATTATTATTACATTCATGAACAGGGCAATTTTTCTGCACAAATAAAATCGCAAGTACATTAAGAGGTCGTTGAATACATGCAGCTGCTTAAAATATGTGAGTGAGTCTTGTATGAATGAGGAGCTGAAGTGTAATAGTGCGCTGTTAAGTCTGAACATTTGAATGGTATACGTGCAAGCAGATTTCGCGAAAGAAATAAAGGCGTGAAATGTCAAATCATAACTTTGCAAGTGTGATAATGTAGTCAAAAGTGTATTATGTAGGTTCATGTTTCGTGTTTTTACTTTCGATTGGCAATGCATAGATTAAAGGAGGCTGACAGAGAATGAAAGTAGGATGAAACATAGTTTCTCGATCTGTACATTCAGTCTAGTCTGATACTAAAAGTAGTAATACTGTACAAGATAGGTATAATATATGGTTGTTGAAATGCTCACCGGTGTGCCTTCCTTATCTTCTGCAGGTGGTGCATCAGCATCCCCAGATTCTCCCTCAGTAGTTAAAACTCGGAGTTGAGTGGACTCCCCAGCACCAAAAGCCGCATACCTTTTCAATAGAAAAAAAACGTACACATAACATAGCCGTCAAGAAGGAGCGAGCGAGCGAGCGAACGAATGAATGAAAGAATGAAGGAACGAAAGAAGGAATGAATGGGAAAAGAAGAAGCAAAGGGGAAAAAAATGAATAGAAATGAAGTGAAAAGTTTCAAGTTTCACACTATACATGGAAGACAAGAGAAGTCTAGTTAAATTTACAAATAGTTTCATAGCTACAATCGAGTAAAATACAATAATGCACACAACTGCCCCTATGTCTACTTAATGGCATCATCAAATCAGTTATCTTCACATCACAACATAACTAGTCTTCCATTTCAATTTTAATTTAACACGAATCTGTGACACTTATTCATTTGTTGTGCTGCTAATACCTTCCTATTACTGCACTTTAGTGCTACACACGGCTAACAAAGTCAAGACGAGAAAATTACTCTTTCACACTACAAAGATATGCAGTCTGTTCACTCCGTGGACCTACACATACATTTGCTTCCATATTAATACCTTGTCTCTGCACAATTCATCTATAAGATGCTTATGTACTTACTATGTACTTTAGTAGTGCACAAACTGCATCAATGTAAAGTGTATGCAATGCTACTACCACATACGCATAAATACTTTCTTCCCTTTTGAAATTTATGTACAGAGGGATACGTTGTTGTATGTATGTACATTGCTTGTAAATAGTAATGTGCACACATCCTCAGACCACTGAACGTAATTATTTATAGTACTGCTGTTTCAGTTTCATTTTTATATTGCTGATGACTACGGGATGCACTTTCGAGCTATATCTGCTGCACGTCTCTGTCTCGCATTCAGATTAAACCGTGTCAGTCTATAAAATGTGTTTCAATGCCCAATTAAGGTAATTTTACACGTAAATTCTTTGTAAGCAGAGACAAATAAAATTTTATAGCCAATATACACGGACGGTTAGCATGCATTGACACGAATTTACATGGTCAAACAATTGCTTGCCAAACCAAGTACACATATGTATTAAAGACGTATTGATGTTTATACCAGACATTATGTGAATGTGAGTACATTCATCTGGAAATGCAATCAGTGAAAATTTCACGGCTATTAAATCCCAACTCTGTGGTGTGGAACGGTACTCAATTTCCATCTCAAGTGTCTTAATCCATTATGCTGTTAAACGAGATTCCCCTTTTGCAAAATTTATTCCAATTACACTTACACAATACAATTATCATCACTCTTCTGCTCTTTTCTTTGTTATACCTACCTATCTACCATTTTCCCCTTTCTGTTGTACTTCTATATATTATTTACATATACCTATCGGTATTGTTTCAACCGATGGATGTAATGATACTTTCTGCATTTCTGCTATATGCTAGTACAGCAGGTAGTACAAGCTTCAGTGAATCGAAATCAAATTAATACAAGTATGTACGGTTTAATTTAAATTGGGGGAAAGTATTATTAACAATAAAGTGAAGTGTTTTAGCGCTGTTTGACAGTGTGGTAATAATTTCAAGGGTATACTCTAACACACGACGCACCTAAAGACAGAATCAATACGTTGTTCTTGTTTGCATGGCAAATAGAAACTGCAATGTAATATGTAATTTACAATTCAATGACTGTGTAATATTTAGTCATTTTATATTCAGATTTATGTAGTTCTCAGGCCTAATAATTTGATATAGCATCTATATTATAATTTATAATTTAAATTGCTTATATCAAAATTAGTACACAGAGTTCAATCAGATAATTTGTGCAATTATATTTATTTAGACGTTTTGTAGTTCTCACGCCATTTATTATTTAAATTGCTTACATAAAAACTAGTACACAGTTCAATCAGATCATTTTCCACAATACCTTTCGGGCATTCCAATCTAATTTTAGGGAATATCATCAGATTTTCTAGCTAATCTTCTGACCTGCAAATAAATGTGTCTATTGCAGACACCAGCTTTTCATAACTTAACTACTGACCAGTTCAACCGTGCATATTTGTTCAGTGTAAAATAATTGACCAAAATGATTGGAGTGCAATGATGAAATTTAATTTGACTCTGAAAGAGATAATTGAACAAAGCTTGGATACTTGGGTTGTGATAACGTGCAATGCTATTGGGTCATTCATGATGAAGACTATATTACTCTTAAGTAAGGTGTCATTTCAATTTATTTGGTACGTATGGCAGCAGCCACCTGTCTCATTGTGATCACATTCATCTAATGAATAAAGTATTCTGCGAAATTTTAGTTCGTTTACCAGAATGAGAAGCAGACTCTGTCACCCGAAGCGGGTATCGTTGGCGAGAGCAGTCTGACAGGAGTTCCTTGGGCACTTTGAGTGTAAATGTCGAAATACGAATAACCAACTGCAAATTAAAGAGAAATGCAATCAAATACAATTAGGAACAGCCAACTGCAGTTACCAATCATCATTACACGTTCCCAATTTTAATTATAATAGCAGAACAGGGGATTATTTTCATCTTTTGATCTTTTGGTTGTTAGACTTTCGTGGAAGGCCTTTCTTACATAAATATCTATCCATTACGTGGTAAATACCCAACGGTTAAGCATTATTATAAAATACGTAGAACTTCTGCCAATTCAAAAGAACATTACTCAATAATGTAACTCAACTGATTAATATGAAAATAGCAAGGTTTACAATTGCAAATTTTCTCATGAACATGACAAAAGGCAAATCCTAATGACAAGTTACAGATGTAAAGAAGCCTAGACTTACTTACTTACTTACTCAACATCTATTTATGTATATTAAATAGATAGGATTACCTGGAGCTCCGAACGTTTTGTCAGGTAGGTTAGCAGGACGTCTTGTGATTGTGGCCATTTGCCATCGGTAGACGGGGTCAGCAGTTGTATTTTTCCAGTGGCACATGTCCTTTTCAAAAGAGCATTCGCCTTCACTCACATAAGCACTTGGTGG